>JAQIUQ010000046.1:0-24984 GCA_030378365.1 Hybognathus amarus | reverse complement strand
CAAAGAAGAATCTTTCCCTGGAGCGTAAGTAGCTTACGTAATACGAGAGAACTCTCGTAAGAGAACTGCCTAAGTCACACACTTGACATAGGCCATTATACTATTGGGGTAAAATTGCATAATCTGTTCAACTGAGGATGTGGGCGATTTCACCAAAGGTGGCCAGCATCATGAGGAGATGACTTATGCAAAAAATCATTTTTGTCAAAAAATGACTTAGGCAATTATTTTAGGAAGGTGACGATATGTGTGAGAGAGAGAGAGACAGTATATATATGTGTGCGTGTGTGTGTGTATGAGAGAGCAAGAGACAGTGTGTCATTAAAAAAATAATATCATAGAGAATGTTTAAATACTAATATCCGCTTACGAGGGAAACGGGGCGGAGTAGTGGTGCCACAGCACAACTGCTGCAAAAATGACAAGTTGATCGTTTCGCCACAGCTTTTTTGTAACAGCGCACGCAGCGCCGGCTCGCATGCGATGATGAACGACTAAAACCGGGTATGTCCGAGACTTGCTCTTACCGTCGTCATTATGTTAGCCCGCCCGCGACTCTATACACGATGTGATTGGCCCTACCAGAGTTTGGTTTTTCCACTTCGAAAGTCAACGGAGAGTTGCTAGACCACACTTTGCGGCAAAATAATTTTTGCTGCCGCTAGGGTACGTCTAGATTTTTAGGCTACCACTAACCGTGAAAGTTGCCTGAACCACATGGCCAAATGTTTATGATTTTTTTTAAATGAAAAGAGGCAGAGTGGTGTTTTTTAACATATTTCGTATTTTTGACGAAAAGAGGCAGAGTTGTAGCATATTCCGTTTTATTGTTGCCTAAAATATATATAAAGAGATAACCAGAGTAGCCAGAGCGTGCTGAGTGACGCGATCAACACTTTTTCACAGCGCTCCATTGACTTTCAACACAGGCGTCTCATATTTTTGGTCTTGGCAGGCTATTACCGTCGTAGTTTTATCAAGAATATGGTTAAACGCTGTGCCTGGGGCATTTGTAACACAGATATGCGTTCCAGAGAGGTTGGAGGGGGTGTCCATTTTTTTCCCTTTCCCAAAACCGAAGTCAAATCCTGACAAGTGTCGTCTTTGGATTAAACTGAATGGACGTCCTCAGTCAGCTAAACCCCTCAAAGATCAACAAGCTTTTTTGCTCCCAACCTTACTGTGAAGTTATACTAGTTAAACCGTTTAATAATGTTTTAGGTTATGATTTCGGTTCTCATACCGGTTGTTCGATACGCTAGCACACGCTGCTAATAAATACGTTATACTCGTGTAGTCCGTTTGCTTTGTAATAATGATTATAGAAGTGAATAGAGGCATACCCAGCTTTGCATGAACAGTGTTGCTCCGTCTCCGTTGCCTCCATCTTGATTAGTAGGATATGCGGTGGTTAATTTTTTGACTGTGACCGGTAACGTAATGCTTTTGCCTCTATTTGGATGCCTTGTTGTTTCTTGCTTTTTACCTGTATGTCTTGAATATAGCCTTCGAACACATATTGCAGCCCCTTTTGACACTTTATTTGCTGCTTTATAAAAGTTTGATGACATTTCAGCAGGAAGAGCTGTCACAGCATAAGCCATGTTGATACCAAACCAGAGCCCAGATGAAGTCTGATGGACGAAGCAACAGTAACTAAGGGGGCGGGGCTTAGCCAAAGGTGAATTGTCAGCATAATAAAATGGTTCCCACACTCCAGTAATATTTATGTCAAAACAAAAACTCAATGCCTCATATTATTGTATTTATATTATTATGTCTGTATTATTTATAAAGATTGTAAAACGTCAGAGTTGACAGGTTTATGAAATACACTTTGTAAACAGTATAGACCTTATGCAGAGAAACAAGGGCACAGCCATCTTTAGAATATTGTCTTTGAACTTCCGCTTTTGCGGTCACTCAGATATATCTCTATGGCATTGCTGTCCAGGGGCCCGTTCTTCATACGTTGCTTAAAACATCCGAGATCAAATGAGACATCCAAGATAATATCATCGTGCTCATCATGATTTGTACTAACTAATCTATTTAAAAAAAATACACTGTTAATAAATGTTTGCCTGTTTATAAAAGCAAGAAAAAGGCTGAGAAAATAAAGAAAAGAAAAACAAACAGGTTGTGGTCCTGCACCCCACATTACCCAGGCAGAAGAGCTGGCCCTTGGGTTAACCTTGTGAACCTTGTGGAGGGCATCCTTGTGTTCAGCTCTTCCTCACACACACATCACCTTCACTGCTGGTAAATGAACTTTAAATGATCCTAGTACAGTATAAAATAATTTGTTGCTGCATTAAATTAAGTAGGCCTATCCAAATGGCTGTCCAGTCATATCAACTGTTAAACCTTGAGTAGTAATGAATTGCTTTGACTTGTGAAAGTCTACATGTGTGACTGTGAAACTACATAGTTAATGTAAAAAAAATGTTGCCATGAGTTAGTGATCACATTTCCCCCCAGTGTACTTCATTGTATCACTTCAATACACTAACACTTTTATGTGTTCCCAAGCAAAGCATGTGCAGTAAGTGGACTTTTTCTAATGTTACATCAAAAGGGAAGAAAGTACAACACTTTGTAATGCCCATTTTCCCCAATGCACAGGACAGTGAAGAAACCCTCTCATGTATCTTTAAGTGCATAAATAGCTTTACTTAATTTACACTTGAATACCCATTATTTCTGAATGCAATATGAGTTGCAGGAGTCCACATCTACAGAAGAGTCTGCACAAAGCAGTGATGCAGAGGTGGGCAGTGTTGTACTTTCCTTTTAATTTTTGATGCATAAGCCATGTGTTGACAGGTTCACCCCTACCCCTAGAAAACAGAGTATTTTGAAAATACTTGACAACTTAAAGAAAAAAAAACTGGCACTAGAGATAGAGTTGCTTCATAGGAACGTCAGAGTAAGTGCTAATATATTATTTCACACAGAGTACAATATATATTATTTGCAGGCAAAAGGTGACTTGATCAGTAGCTTTTCTTTACAAAGAATAATTAAAATAAAACTCAAAGAACTAAGCATATTTGTCTTGTCTTCTGTAAAACATTTGTAGGAGCCATTTATATATTCACCTTTGGTGGATAGGTTAGTATTGCTATTACTTATTTTAGCCACTTGGTGGGAGTGTTGCACTGGTGACATCACTGGGAATTGAGTACATTTACAGGTGTGGTAATTAGTTAGGTAAGGTGGAAGTCTAGGCAACACACCGGTGTTCGCGTGTAGGTTGAAGGTGGTGGATGCTGGTCTGCCATCTAGTGCTGGAAGGAGATTAAACCACAAGTATGGGAAGACAGAAGGAAGGTCATGGGAGTAATATCTGGAGTATCAACTGAGATAAGTGAAGACGAAATCAGGGTTAATGTAAGAGGAGTAAGAGTAATGAGAGTTAAACGCTTACCTTTTACAAGAGATGGGGTTAAGGCGCCCAGCCTGTCTGTGTTGTTAACACTAGAGGAAGATACACTCCTCAAGATACAATCAGAGCGATACATAGCAATTAGCAATTAGTTGCCCCCAAACAGCAATTAGTGGTCGCATTGTGGAAAATAGTTTTGGATGGAGTAGTAAAAAAGAGGCAGATGAAATGGGAATCAGTATTATACCCTGCTGCAAAACTGTTAATTTGAGTATAACTCCACCTTGGTTTTTCTGTTATCCTTTAGTTAATATAGAAACTAAAAACGTAGTTAAGACGGGATTGTATAAAAGTGTACAACAGTATATAAAAGCAAGATATAATGATACAGTACAAATGTTTACAGATGCATCCAAAGATCTAACTGGTAAAACAGGGGTGGCTGTATACATTCCCAAATATAAAGTCACAATACAAAAAAGAACCTCAAACCACCTCTCAAATTTTTCTGCAGAAATGACGGCCATCATAATGGCATTACAGTGGGTAGAAGAAGTGAAGCCATACAAATCGGTTGTTTGTTCAGACTCTATGTCCTCCTTAACTAGTATCCAGACTGGGAAATCTGAATGCAGTCAGGATCTTTAAGATTAAGTTCATCAGATGATATTCAGAATAACGCAACAGAAGCTAACAATACATTTCACTTGGGTTCCAGCGCACACAGGTATTGAGGGTAATGAGAAGTCAGACGAGTTGGCAAAAGAAGCACTTAAAGCAGATCAAGTAGAAATACAGGTTCCACTTAGCAGATCACAAATTAAAACAATAATTAAAGATGGTATTCATAAACTCTGGCAAGATAGATGGGATAAGGGGGGAAAGGTAGGCATTTATATAGTATACAACAAAATATAACAGTTATAAAAATGAGTTCATTATCACGACAGGAGGAAACATGGTTCACTAGGCTGAGGCTAGGACATACAGGACTGAACAGCAACCTACATATAATAGGGAAGCATGAGACAGGAAAGTGCCCATATTGTGAGGAAACAGAAACCGTAAAGCATGTACTTTTAACATGTAGGCAGTACCATGATGAGAGAGAAAATCTTAAGAGGGTTACAAAGTCTGTTAATTTAAACAACCTGTTGACACTACCGGGAACACAGTCTACAATAAAAGCAGTGATAGAATTTCTTAAAAAAAAAAAAAACACAGTTAGCAAGAAGAATTTAGTCTTATTGTTTATTTTAGTTTATTTTCTATGGAGGTTGAGTTGAGGTTGAAGTTGGAGGAGCTAAACACGTAGCGCCAGCTGAAGCTAGGACTCTAACTCTCTGGGGTTTTTTTTGATAAATGATAGTGGTTTTAATTTCCAGGTACGATCAAGCAGATGGTTGGCTCGCCATGTCCGAACCACAGACAGAGCATCCACGGCAGGGACAGATCAGGATTCAATAGGCAATGGTTTCAGTTAAATCAGGAATAGGGATCTTCGCCGTGACGTCACGATGCGGTTGCATGTGCTCTGGTTGGCAGAAAAGTAATGGCCGTATGCCGCACAGTATTATAAAGTCATAATTTAACCCAAAGATTGGGTACTGTACAGTCAGTGTATCATCTGTGTACACACACTTATAGATTAAGGGCAAATTATTGTATTTTCTTTGATACATTTTTACGTATATGTTGACCAATGTTATAAATCAGAGGTAAGATCATTTTGATTCAAAATATAGCCCATGGACAAATTGCACCTCTATTTTACTCTAGTTGTAACAAATTTACCAGTTATCCAGTTAACACAAGTAATATTCGTAATTATGACTTATAGGCATCTAAAGATTTGTACGCCTTCATTGACTCTCTGATAAGCATAGATGGCGTGTCGATAGAACATGAACCCTGGTTATATAAAAGCTTTACCTTATATCTCCTTTTAGCTTTTTCTTACAAAGAATTATAATTTTGCTGACAGAACACATAGACTGCTGCGTATGTTTTGGTTCTTTTTGCCAAGCAGTTCGCGCCCACGCCCATTTCGTGACGTCACATATGACGCTGCGAACATCCCTATAGAGAATGGGAATGTGACATCAGCAGACCCCAGTAACGCAAGGCGTTGTGGGATTTTAGGACACGGAGGTTGCGAGAGAAACGTCAAATCATAGTCAAATCTGCAGTATATATTTTTTGTAGACATGTACTTTTGATCTATTTACTAGTTCTTTATTTATGTTTATGTTGTGATGTCATGAGAGGCGACACATATCTCAGCGGGACAGTTCAAGTAGTGCAAGGACACAAAGTTCAAGTGCAAACAAGGATTTTATTCTGTTCTTATGAAATATCAGAAATAGCGTTCCCAACTCAAAAAGTGTAACTAAGGATCAGGTCGGTCTTCAACAGTCAAAACTTAAAGGATGTTGTCAGTTCTGTTAACGGTGCAGCTATGGTAGCAAAATTGGTAATAAAACGTCTGTAGTAGCCAGCTAGGCCCAAAAATGACCTCACCTGCTTCTTGGTGATGGGCTGTGGCCAGTCCTGGATGGCCCCCAACTTGGCTTCCTGAGGTTTAACCAACCCCCGACCAATGGTGTACCCCAGGTAGTTTGTCTCACTGAAGGCCAACTTGCACTTCTTGGGATTCGCTGTAAGCCCCGCTTCCCTGAGCGAATCAATCACAGCTTGCACTCGGGGTATGTGACTGGCCCAATCTGAACTTTGTATGACCACATCATCTAAATATGCTGCTGCGTACCTCTTGTGGGGAGCAAGGACTCGATCCATCAAGCGTTGGAACGTGGCAGGTGCTCCGTGGAGACCAAACGGGAGCTGGGTATACTGGTAGAGCCCCTCTGGTGTGGCAAAGGCAGTCTTCTCCTTGGACGCCGGAGTCAGGGGCACCTGCCAGTAGCCTTTTGTGAGGTCAAGAGTGGTTAAGAAGCGAGCATGCCCTAAGGAGTCTATCAAATCATCGAACACGAGGCATTGGATATGCATCAAATTCAGAAACTTCGTTCAACTTCCGATAATCGTTACAAAACCGTATTGACCCGTCTGGTTTGGGTACCAGTACAATGGGATAATGGGTTAATATGATAAATCTGCTCAGGTTTTCTTTTATCAGGTTGCCTCACCTTATAGTTTACCTCACCTACACGCTCAATGACCTCATATGGTCCTTGCCAGGTTGCCAGGAATTTACATTCAACGGTTGCTACCAGGACTAGTACTCTGTCCCCCGGCTTAAACTCTCTGGGTTGAGCAGATCTGTTGTAAGAGGCTTGTTGTTGCCGTTGACTGGTCTCCATGTGTTCACGCATCATGGGGTAAATGGCCTTCATTCTTTCCCTCATGGCCCCGATATGCTCGATCAGGGTCCGCTGTTGGCAGGGTTGCTCCTCCCAGGCCTCTTTAGCAAGGTCCAGTAGTCCTCTGGGTCTGTAAGAAAGCAAGAGCTCAAAGGGTGAAAATCCAGTAGAAGACTGAGGTACCTCTCTTACCGCAAACAGAAGGTATGGTAGCAGCTGGTCCCAGTTGCGCCCATCTTCCCCAACCGCCTTCCGCAGCATGGCTTTTAGAGATTTGTTAAAACGTTCGACCAACCCATCCGTCTGGGGGTGGTAGACTGAGGTTCTCAACTGTTTGATCTTCAGTAAAGCACAGAGTTCTTTCATCACCCTGGACATGAATGGAGTCCCTTGGTCCGTCAAGATCTCCTTTGGGATTCCGAGGCTAGTTGAGAGAAGGAACAGCTCTTTGGCGATTTGTCTGGCTGTAGCTTTCCTGAGCGGGATGGCCTCAGGATATCGGGACGCATAGTCCAAGATAACCAGAATGTACTGATGACCCCTGGAACTTTTTGGTAAGGGCTCAACTATGTCCAGACCAATCCTCTCAAACGGAGTTTCAATAATGGGCAAGGGTATGAGCGGGTTTCTATATGTGGGCTTTGGTGCCACCTGCTGACACTCAGGGCAACTACGACAGTAGTTCTCTATCTCTTTGTGTACTCCTGGCCAAAAGAAGCGTTGCATGATTCTTTCCTTAGTCTTCTCTACCCCTAGGTGGGCCCCTAGCGGGTGCGTGTGTGCTAGGCTGAGTATGGTGGCCCGATAGGGCTGTGGTACTAGGAGCTGTTCATGCACTTCATCATTTTTCTTTACTACCTGATACACTAACCCCCGACTAACTGCGAAATGGGGTACGTAGGGCTTGTCCTGTCCCCTGAGCAGTACTCTGAGCCGTACCATACTGGCCTGTGAGAGGGGGAAGCTCTTTGGGGCCTTGAACGTCTTCCTCACTGGAGATCGAAGCACTTTCCTGGACCATGTTCTCCTCTCCCGTGTCTGGACCAGTCTCTGAGTCAGCCTGGGTTCCTGCTATCCCTGCAAGTTCACAGGCTGGGGTGAATGCTTCTGAAGGTGGCACTTGAGTAATCTCATGTGGAGTCTTACCTCTCCGCTTCCGAGGTACTCGGACTAGCCTCTCCTGAGTCTCTCTCCACAGCGGGTGAAAGGCTGGGCAGTCCCGTCCAATTAGGACCGGGACAGGTAGGGAATCAACCACACCCGCCACCGTGAGTATGGTTCCCCGGGTGGTGGTCATTTTGAGTTCAGTGACGGTGACTTTCCCTGGGGTCAGACACAATGGCCCCACCAGGTCCTTACGTACCAGGGTGACGCGGCTACCTGAATCTAGCAAGGCCTCCACATCATGGTGGTTTACGGTCACCGGGCAAGTTGGAGGTCGATCTGGGGTGCCATCTATGACACCTACCAGTGAGGCAAAATGGTGGGGGGGTGCTGAGCTGGAGGAATCAGCAGTGGGCATAGGCTCATCCACCGGTTTCCCACACTGCCAGGAAATGTGTCCCATCTCCCCACATCGGTAACACTGTCGAGTTTCAATCTCCCGGTGTACTCTTCCTGGACCCAGCTGGTTTCTGGCTCCCCCTGGAGCCTGGACAGCTCCTGAAGTGGCTGGGTTTGAAACCTTGGGGTTCTTTGGACGGGTTCCTCCTGTCTGTGGCGGGGACGCACTTGTGGGCTCTCTCCTGGTAGCACGAAGCATCTCTGCTGTGGCCTGGTACTTTTCTACAGCTTCCACGGTTAGATCGGCTGTAGATAAGGCCTGTTGACTGATGAACCGTTTCGCCTCAAAAGGTCAGGGCCCGTGAAGTAACGATCCACCACGATGGCCTCCACTACCGCAGCTGCTGTATTCTTCTTCGGTTCCAGCCACTTCTGCGTAATCCAGACAAGTTCGTGCATCTGTGCACGAGGAGGCTGGTCTGGTTGGAAGGTCCAGCTGTTGAAGCGTTGGGCCATACCAAACTTGGTGAGCCTATTTCTGCTGAGGATCTCAGTCTTCAGGGCATCATAGTCAGTCACCTGGTCGGAGCCCAGGTCCCGGACAGCATTCAGCGATTCCCCCGTTAGAAAAGGGGCTAACAGTCCAACCCACTGTGCCCTGGGCCAGCCTTCCCTAGTGGCTGTGGCTTCAAAGGCATGCAGGAACGCCTCAACGTCATCTGTGGCCCCCATCTTGGATATAAAGTCGCTCGCCTTTATTGGTCGTACATTCCGAACAGCCATCTGTCTCTGCAGCTGCAATTCCTCCGCCTTCAGAAGGTTGGCTCTCTTTTGCTCCTCCAAGAGAGCCGCGTTTGTTTGCATCTGGGCTTGCTGACCAGCAACAAGGGCTTTCAAAATTTCCTCCATATTGTTATGTGGAAGGCCTATAGCCAATTTGGAAAAGTGGGTAATCAAATTTTCAGTGTCCTCCTCTGACATGCACTATTAACGCTTGAACTATGCCCGCATTCTCCACCATATGTGATGTCATGAGAGGCGACACATATCTCAGCGGGACAGTTCAAGTAGTGCAAGGACACAAAGTTCAAGTGCAAACAAGGATTTTATTCTGTTCTTATGAAATATCAGAAATAGCGTTCCCAACTCAAAAAGTGTAACTAAGGATCAGGTCGGTCTTCAACAGTCAAAACTTAAAGGATGCCTCTTATGGTGAAATCAAAATCTTGTTTCCCTCAGGAACGTAAACTTTTCAAAGTCTTTTCCAACCTTACATCAGTCCATGTTGCAGCCCGTGGCAAAGCCAGCCGTACGTCCTTCAAATGTCTGGTGAGTATTTCCAACCTTCAGTCTTCCTTGTGAAAACAATCCTGGCATGGTCTTGGTTTTCCACAGAGAGCATAACCTGAAGCTTGACTCCCCAAATCTCACACACCTAGTCACTGTGTCTCTAACCCTTAAGTAGGCCTTCAGCTCATCAGCCCCTCATCAGTCTCAGGTGTGCAGGAACTTTGTGTATTAAGGGGTGGAGTTCCCGCCCTCACCAGCAGATGGAGCCACAGCTGTTTGTGGTTGCAGCCACCTCAGGGAAATGTATCGCCCTTCCAGGACACAGCCTCTCGTGACATCACAATGTGTACGGTTCAGCACCAATATACCAAGGTAAAATCCTCGTATGTGAAAACCTGGAAATAAACCGGATTCTGATTTATTACAGAAACTAATCTAGAACATTGCAGATGCAACAAAAACAGCTTTTCGCCTGGAAATTACATTTAATAAAAGTAAGCAGCTTAACTAAAATGTTTCCTAAGTAAATAAGAAAATATAGGCTATACGACGCAGTTCAACTTTTTTTTATTAGAATGCCAGTTACAAACATACAAGCATCACAGTTCGTAAACACATTATACAGGAAAAAAATAAACATCAGAATAAAATTAATTGAAAAAAATAAAATAAATCAAAATAATAATACATAGCTTAAAAAGACAGACTTGCCAACTTCATTATCCATAAAAAGAGAAATAATTCTCCTAATTTTCACCTGAACATTTTAGAGCATAATTCAATTGCTGACATAGCTTTCTTATTTTTAACCCATTTAAGAGACTCAAAATATAGCTATATCAGTTTCGACGCAGAGTTTAACTTGCAGTGTTGTTATTGGTGACAGAGAGGTGTGTCCGGCTCAAATGTGTATGCGCTCACACCACGAACAAGGTAAGAAAACACGTCAGGAAATGTTGTTTGCGATAGCTTGTTCAGATCAGTCGATCACTCTGTGTGTTCGTACGGATCGAGCCCGTTAATTGCCTTTATTTTCTCTAAGCAGCGCCCCTTTGCTTCCTTGTTCAGCTTATCTCGGTAGAGAACCTTGTGCTTGATCTTCGCACGGTCCATGTGGGTTTGTTTACTTTAGTTATGGCCACCGTGTCCTAAAATATGGCCGCCGCTACCCAGAGTGCACTGCGCCATGATGTAGATTCCCATTCTCTATAGAAGAAAAACAGAACAAAACAAAAAAACCCGCCCTTGCAGAAACAAAGCCAAAAATAATCATTAATCAGCTGTTCAATAAACTATTCAAATCAAATAAATTGTCTGGTTTATCACTCAATTTCCTATGCACTTCACATACATGCTAATCAACTACATGTTCACTTTTAGTACATTGAAACCTATGCACACAGCTAGCAAGCTAGCTTCACATGTTTTCACAAGCAACATTTTTTATAGGCCTAAATAAATCTACTTCAATAAATACACATATTATGAACCATTAAACATTATTTACAGTTATCATGAAAATAGATTAAATTACCGTTTTTAGAAGCATGTCTATTACATTACCATTTCAAATGATAACTTTCCATATTTCAAAACCACTTAATACATATATTATAGCAAAAATGGTACTCACCAAGGAAAAAGTAAGTGAAAGAGAAAAATAAAATAAAGTTTTCTTTTGGTTTGGCCTCAATCTAGATGGTTTCAATCTGGTTTTTTGAACGTGCGTTTCTAACTTTTTTTCCGTTCGTCTCGATCTCTTCTCCTTTCGGCTTCTTTTGCATTTAAAGTGACTTCTAAGAATATCTTCACTAAAATAATCTAAAAATAGATTATTTCAATTCTCTTTTTGAGAGTTATGAAAACAATGTACTGTCTAGCGTCACATCTGCGTCTTTTTCCTTAGTCACACTCTCTGCTGCTCGCGTTTTTGTTTCTTCACGCTGTAATCTGAACTCACTTCCCGGAGGCGGGACTAACCTCCGACCTCATCCAATCGAAACTTTCTTTGGCCAATTTCTTTTCCTAGATTAATTTTTGTAATAAAATATAAAACTTAAATTAACTTATCTGTATTCTTTTGTTATTAATACTAAACGGATTTTAATAAAAATAAAATGATTATAATTACTATTGATCTAGTCAGTGACCTGGGTTACAATAGGGAAACATGGTACTGGTTTATGTGAAATATGCCAAGTAAAGAAAACAGTTGAACATGTGTTGTTATTTTGTTCCAGGTATGAACAGGAAAGAAAGGAATTAATAAGTGAACTAAAGGAAATTGGATGCAAAGAATTTACAATCAATAACATATTGAACACAAAACAAGGATCCGGGGAAATTGTAAGGTCAGTTTTAAAATTCATAAAGCATAGTGGTCTTAGGACCAGAATATAGACATCTTTTAACATACTTCTAGACTGAAATCACTTCACACTCCAGCACAGGTGGTGGCGGTATGCACCATAAAGTTGGTATGCAACCCGCCAATAAATCCACAGAAGAAGAAGAAGAAGTTAGGTAAGGTGTAGATGGTGAGGAACACACGATTCTTGACCGTAGCCGTGAGCACACAATACCACTGTCTTGCAACTTCCTAAAACTGTCTCTTTCCAACAGGACCATTCTCTGCCATTGGCTGTACTGCCTAAGGGAAGGCTGCACATTTCACAAGCCCAGTCTTTAGCAAGGTCTGATAACTCTTTGTCTTCAGTGTCAAATGCACCATCTTCTCACAGGTCTGAAGCACAGGGGAACGTCTTTGGAACCAGACCCACTAACGTTGCACCTACATGATTGCAGCCACTGACCTCACAAGGGAGTACACGTATGCAATCACAGTCACATCATCATTCCTCATTAGACAATGTTCAACACCCTCCCTTGTATGACCTTATGCAACAGCAAACTGACATCATTGCTCAGCTGGTTCAGAACCAAGCCTTAGCCTCTCTTCCGCCACGAGCTATCCCAGAGTTTGATGGTGATCCAGTTAAGTATGCTGCCTTCATTAGAGCTTTTGAGCAAGCTATTGAAAAGATAACTACAGATAAACAAGAATGTCTTTATTACCTTGAGCAACATACCAGAGGGCAGCCAAGGGAACTGGTTCAAAGTTGCTATAACATGGCTCCTGGGCAGGGTTATGAAAGAGCAAAGAATCTATTGAAAGAATACTTCGGAAATGAAATATAAATTGCTGTAGCTTATATGGAGAAGGCTATGATGTGGCTTATGATGAGGGTTGATGACATTTATGCTCTGCAGTCTTTTTCAATCTTTTTAAGGGACCGTTGCAATGTCATGGAGGATTTACAGCATATGGAGGAGTTGAATGTGCCGTCCAATCTTCGCCTGATAATGTTGAAGTTGCCATATAAACTGAGGGAGAAATGGAGGTCTGTCACCTGGGAGCTACAGGAGCACCATGGTCACAGAGCTATGTTCCCAGACTTTGTGGTCTTCATTGAGCGTCAGGTAAAGATTCTGTCTGATCCTCTTTTTGGTGACCTACAGGGTATGCCACCAGACCCTTCCTCTAAACCCAAGAGCACACAAGAGTACACCCACACCGGAAGAGCTACGGTTGCAGCCATCAATACTGCCTCGGGATCAACTGCATCAGCAACCTGGCACCAACAGCGCAGAGGGTCAGCTTCACAAAAGAATGACGAAGAGTCATGCTGTGTGTGTAAGAGCCAGCATTCAGTGGAGAAGTGTTCACAGCTCGATGAGATGACACACAGAGAGAAATTGGAGGCTTTGAAAGTAAGCAGAGTGTGTTTCAGCTGTCTGAGGAGAGGTCATATGAGCAGGGAATGTGACAAGCCTTTGACATGTGATATATGTAAACACAAACATCCAACTGTCCTGCACATTGAATCTAAAGCACAGGAAGTCAGTCAATAATGCATCTGTGTCATTGGAGACATGTGGCCATACTGGGGCTGGAAGTGATGAATGTGTTCTCGCTATTGTGCCTGTACAGTTGAAGGCCAAGTCCGGGAGCACAATTATTAACACCTATGCCTTTCTAGACCCGGGGAGTTCAGCTTCTTTCTGTACCCAGCATCTCATGAGAAAACTGAAACTTTCAGGAGTCAAGACTAGCATTCTTCTCTGTACTCTTGGCCAAGAGAGGTCTGTAGACACATTCTTGCTTAGTGGTCTTGAGGTTTCTGGCTTGAATGAAGAAAACTTCCTGGACTTACCTGAAGTCTACACTCAGAGGACCATATCTGTGAGTAGAAATAACATTCTCACTCAACAGGACCTAGAGGGATGGAAATACCTTGAAGGCATTACAGTTCCCAGGTTTGAGGCAGAGGTGGAATTGCTGATAGGCACCAATGCGCCGAAGCTCATGGAACCATGGGAAATAATAAATAGCCAAGGTGAAGGACCATATGCTGTCAGGACTCAACTGGGGTGGGTCGTGAATGGTCCGCTGAGAGGTGGTGAGCCGCGTGAAAGGCAAGATGGGCCATCCTGCTGTCACTGCCAATAGGATCTCAGTCGCAAAGCTAAAAGAGCAAATTTATGAACATAAGAGTGTCAGGGAAGAAACTGAAGATTCCGTGGCATCCCTACAGGCTCAGCTGGAGAAGATGGAAAGTGCTGATACTGTTGAAGCTGAACCGCCGCTTGAGAATCTGGAGGACGCATGCATGATCTCGCTGGAGGAGGAACTTCAAAGGCTTAAAGAAGAGATGAAGCAAGTAAAGGCCAAGAGCAACGAACTGCAAGGTAAAAACTATGCCACAGTGGAAGCCCTATCTGTTACTGAGAGGCTGAGTGAAGAAAGACTGAGCCAGGCCAAGGCCGCACAGAGTGAAGTTGAGCAGCAGCTGAGCTCTTTCCAGACAGACACCAGAAATGCTTTCCAGACACTGTTCCCTCACATCAACATAGAAATGCATCAGATAAACTGGCTGGAAGCATTCACACATGAAGCACAGAAGAACCTGACAGAAAATCAGCAGAGTCCAGCAGAACAGCAGCACATAATATTCAGCTCAGATGTGACAGATCTGCAGCAGAAACTCATTCTATCGGAAGAGAGACGGAGGTCACTTCAGGCTGAGTGTGAGCAGTACAGATCAACTCTTAGTGAAAGTCTTGCAGAGTAGTGTGGAGGATGGCGAGCTCATGTGGAAGTCAAAGGTTTCAGATGCTGAGAAGCAAAAACAGACGGCTCTGGAACTGGTGAAGGTCCCGGAGGAGACGATAAATGTGGAAAGACAGGACACCAACCAGCTGAAGGGCCAGGTGATGCCTTTGGAAGCCCAGCTGGAGAAACAACTGGAATCCATAACCATTAGTCAGACGTATGCAGAAGAAATGTCTCAGCTGAAGGCATCTTTGTCAGAAACTCAGGTCCAGCTGGTATCAGCCAAAGCAGAGGCTCAGGAACAGAGAGCAGAACTTGCATTGGTCAAGCAGGAGCTACAGGAAGTGAGTAGAGTGGAGAATGAGAAGAGCACACAGTCCACTCGAGGTGCAGAAGTGCAACAGGGATCTCGAGGCTCAGTCAGGAAAGCTGAAACCTGCTGGAGAAGGACAAACTGAAGAGGGAGAGAAAACTGGGTTGTTGAATCATATAATGGAGCAAGAGGGTCTTCTAGAATCAAATATTGCTGCAGAAGTGGATGAGACCAAAAAGAAGCTTTTTTGTTGGAGACATTGTGGTCATAATGGATCCTGTAGCTCCACAAGGGTCCTGGCTGATGGAAAAAATTACACAGACGTACCCTGACAAGAAAGGCTTTGTCCGCTCCGTGCTGTTGAAAATAAAAACGGGTCAGCTGGAACGGCCTGTAACGAAGATCTGTCTTTTGATGGAAGTCGAAGTGTCACAGATGAGGTCCTGACTAGATGTCCTAAACTCAAGAGAAGATGATTTCACTTAGATTAGCATTGCAAATAAATGACTCCTTAAGTTAAAATAGGTAATTTGGGTAATTGTGGTTAAAGTAAATGTTCACAATTATGGGTCCGGAGTGTAGGAGCCATTTATATATTCACCTTTGGTGGATAGGTTAGTATTGCTATTACTTATTTTAGCCACTTGGTGGGAGTGTTGCACTGGTGACATCACTGGGAATTGAGTACATTTACAGGTGTGGTAATTAGTTAGGTAAGGTATAGATGGTGAGGAACACACGGTTCTTACCGTAGCCGTGAGCACACAATACCAACAGCACGACAGCACTTTATTATTGAGCACTGGGCAAAGTACCATTTTAATGTAAATTATTCCTTTCATACTATTATAATAAACGGGAACACCACCCAAAGAGAGCAAATGTTTGTACCTTTGGATTTTTCTGCTACGCGTTGAGAACACCATGCCATCTATGCCGAGGCCTATAGACCATTTCACAAGATGTAAACAACACTGGTCCAGAAGCACTTCCTGTTTCAGTTTTTTAACACTACATAAAAGCTGGGATAAAATACAACCAACAGAACATTTAAAACTGAATCAAAAGTTAAACAAACATCGTTAAGATGCAAACTGTTACAAACTGAAACAGGAAGTGTTTCTGGACCAGTGTTGTTTACATCTTGTGAAATGGTCTATAGGATAGCCTCAACAACATTAATGAAATGTTTTATATTTTTTCTGATGGTGCAATATTATGTAATATGGCCCATGCAATGTCACAGGCCCTGTCAGGTGCAACCCTCAGACTTTTCAGACACTTTAGTTGGCTAAAGTTTACTACATTGTGTGCACTGGTCAGGGAATGGGGTCATAAAACACCTGTCTCCAAGCAGGATCCTGCTGTAATCACCTGTAGGGCCCTATAATTTCTGCGATCACGGAATAAAAAGCACACTCTTTTTACAACTAAAATAACAGAAAAGGGTAAAAAAAATGAATTCCCAAAAATTAAAACGGAAAAATGGAATTTGCAAAAATTAAAACGGAAAAAACGGAATTTGGGAAAAAATAAAATGGAATTTGGGAAAAAATAAAACGGATTTTATAGGGCCCTACACCTGTATAATGGAAAAATTCAGTTCTGTTAGGATAAGCATATGTGTATGTAATACAGTGAGTTTGATATATAATTTCCCTTCAAATAATGTGAATAAATCTCACATTTCATAGTCACACACCACCAAAGAGATTTTAGTCAGTCAACTACCTTTATAAAATTTGATATAGGCCTAAATCTTACTAATCTGGATAAGAATCGCAAAAGTAACTTGCCTGCATTTGTTTGCATAAATTGAACATTTATGCGTTTCCAACAAATTAATGATGTAAACGCCATCCTCACGAGTCATGAGAAAAATGATAGGCCCTATCTCTCAAAAAGTACACTATTGCACTGCGCTAAAAGACTTCCCGTTTCACCTCCGCTTATAAAGCCGCGATCTAATCCTGTTAACCTGAATAAGCCTGCTCGCGAGCAGGTTCAAGCTAGCGCACTTGTTGCTATGACAGCAAGTCTGGGATGAGCGTTGAAGAACCAAACGATCCAAGATCATGCCAAATCGCCAACAATCAAATCCAGCTAACTGAGTTAGCGACGTACGAAGAACGGGACCCAGGAGTAATTAGCTTTTGAAGTGGATTTACTTAATGTAAAGTTAACGAAAGTTATCATGAGAATTGTAATGTTTAAAGCAGATGTCTTAACAAATATCAGTAGACCGGAAGATTTTAAAATGAACGATTCATACATAAATAGGCAAGAACACTGTGAAAATACAGACCGGAAGACAAAAGACAACGAGCGCAGCGCTGAAAAGGGGTAATTTACATAAGCCTTAAGGGGTGTAGGAGCCGAATTGAGCTTTTGAGTTGATTTAATTTTTCTTTTTGGTGAACAGTGGTGTGTGTGTTTGTGAATGAATGAATGAGTGAGTGTATGTGACCACAGGTACGTCTACCGCCACCTAAATGACTGTTAAGAGGGTGAAGGTGGAACCCAAGGGGAAGGGCTTTAAAGACAGGAAGCCACAGTATCTGGTGCTGAGAGGGCAAACAGTCTTTTGACCGTGTGGTGGTGTGCCGTGCCGTATGGTTCCATCGTGACAAGCCGTTTGTTGCTACTATTTATGTTTTATTTGCTTTTGTGCATTCAAACAAGTAGCCTAACAATAAATGTTCATTGGACAAAGTGGATCATGCTTCTCACTCATCAACTGCACGCGTCAAGTTATATCCAGCTCAGCCAACAGTGATCGCTTTAATGGAAGAAAGGACAAAGGAAAAGGCTATCAAAGTTTGTCAAAAGATTGCTCTGGATGGATATACTGGGATCAAAGGAATATTGGATACTTTGAACAAAGGAATACCAGATAAGGAAGTTTATGAAGTGCAAGTGCCATCTTGGATTTTTTGAAGGCCAAAGTGAATCCAAGTGAATCCAAAAGAATCGGTATGTAAAACGAAGAACTTTTAAAGCAATCTTGTTCTGTGCATGTTTAAGAATTCATTTTGATGAATATTGAGTTCTATTTTGAAGAAAAGGGACTTGAGTTTGTCACATGGAACAAATAGCCTCAAACAATATGGATGTCACTGACATTGATGTTACACCTGCTGAGAAAGAATTGCTTGAGCTAGAAAAGGAGAAAGAAGCAAAAATTGCTAGAAAGATTAAGTGTGCTGTGTTGACTCGTAGAATGAACAAAACAACTGAACTTATGTGTGATCCAGTCAATCTGGAGGAGGTAGAGAAGAATGTTCAGAAATACACAGAAACACTAGAAGACTTTAATAACCTGCACAAACAGTACCAACAGTTATTGTCAAAGGATGAGTGTGCTGAAGACACAGAACAATGGTATGAGCCAAAGTTGATAAACATCAATGAGTTTAAGTTTAAGGTTGATGAGTGGATTCAATCCTGTCCTGTTAA
Source organism: Hybognathus amarus (assembly GCA_030378365.1). Classification (NCBI taxonomy): domain Eukaryota; kingdom Metazoa; phylum Chordata; class Actinopteri; order Cypriniformes; family Leuciscidae; genus Hybognathus; species Hybognathus amarus. The sequence goes on along the minus strand of JAQIUQ010000046.1, from coordinate 6,601 downwards.
ACCACTGTCAGAAAAAGGAGATGAAATTGGTCCTAAAGACAGTATATCGTTGGTAAGTCAGATTTCATGTAAAAGTTCATATTCAAGCTCAGCATCAGCTCGTCTGGTGGCACATTCCTCTAAGTCTAAAGAAAGAGAGGAAACAAGAAGAGAAAGGGAGACTTTGAACTTCGCAGCTGAGTTGTCTGCTGCAAATGCAAAACTTGCAGTGTTAGTGCGGAAGAACAAGTTTATTCCACCCCAGTCGATGGGATGAACTCATACTTTCAGGAGAGGAACATGGAACTTGCCAACATGGAAACTCTGCAAACAGGGGTTGCTCCAGCAACCAATATGCAAGAACATAGGAGTGTGCGTCCAAAGGAAGGGGTACAGCATCTAATGCATCAGCTGCCGTATAGACTACCATACCCCAAGAAAGTTCCAATGGTGACCAGAAGGAGCACTGGTCATTACATGAGAGTCAGGATGTTAAAGGGGTAGCACAAGGGCAGGAACAATCTTTGCAGGCAGATAGTATAGCTCGAAAAGGTTCTGGTGGTGTTGAAAGGTCCTATGATCAATCCGACAGAGTGGAGCTCAGTACAGAATATAGACAGCTGGCTGTTGATGTTCCTGTTCCATCACGTCCAGATATAGCAGATTCTGCATTATCAAAAAGGGAGCTTAAGCAGGGCAGACCATTAGAGGGCAGTGTAGCTTCCAATAGTCTCATTGCCATCTTAAACAGACAAAATTAAATTACATCTATGCTTCTCAAACAGCAGCAATTGTCATTATTGCCACCTAAAAGTGTTACCATATTTGATGGGGACATTTTACAGTTTAGGTCATTTATGACATCTTTTGAACACAACATTGAGATGAACACAGACAGTGGACAAGATAGGTTATTTTACCTTGAGCAATTTACTAGAGGGCAAGCTAGAGATCTAGTAAGAAGTTGCCAGCATATGGATGGAAATCAGGGTTATCTCAGGGCAAAGCGCTTGTTGCTTGAACAATTTGGCAATGAGTATAAAATCTCCACTGCCTATATTGAAAGGTTCTCAATTGGCCAAATATAAAACCTGAAGATCCTAAAGCCTTGAATGAGTACTTCCTGTACCTCAAAGGATGCTGTAATGCTATGGCAAAGATTAACTACATGGAGGAATTGAACGTAGCCTCTACCTTGAAAGCCATTGTTATGAAATTACCCTACAAGCTGCGGGATAGATGGCGGACTAAAGCTCAAAATAAACTGGAGGACAATAACAGCAGGATAACATTTACAGACCATGTACAGTTCATTGAGGAACAGGCCAAGATATGTTCCAACCCGATATTTGGAAATATACAAGAACCAGCTGCAAGCAGGAATAAAAGACCCAATGTAAGTAAGACAATTTTTAGGCCCAAGTCTACCTATGCAACTAATGTAACAACACTGTGTGATGTGAAAACTCCATCGCCTCTGCTGTGATGGTGCTCATTGTCTGGAAAACTGCTCTCACTTCAAGAAGAAAACGCACAGGGAAAAGTTAAATCTTTTAAATGAAAAAGGACTCTGCTTTGGTTGTTTGTGTAAAGGACACATGAGCAAAGACTGCAAAAACCATCTTACATGTAACATCTGCAATCAAGCACATCCCAATGTGCTGCACATCAATTTTGAGGCTAAAGGTCACGCTTCAAAGTTAGCTGAACAATCACAGAAATGCATCAGCAAAGTGTCATCAAACGCTTGTGGACATACAGGGGCCAGTAACAGTAAATGTGCACTGTCAATCCTTCCTGTGCAAGTTAAGTCTGTCAAAGGCAACAAAATCATTCAAACGTATGCTCTTCTTGATCCTGGCAGTTCAGCAACATTCTGCACGAAGAGGCTGGCGCAGCAGTTGGGTCTAGAGGGGAAACAAACAATCGTAATGCTGAAAACAATGGCATATGAGAAACCCATAAGAAGTGTGTTAATAGCAGGTTTAGAAATCAGTGAACTTAATGGTAAAAAATTCATTCCTTTACCTGATGTCTACACACAAAATTCTATGCCTGCAACGAAAGAGAACATCACAACACAAGAAGATTTAAAGTAATGGCCTTACCTTAGTGAGATCCAATTACCTCAAATAGACTGTGACATTGACTTACTCATAGGAATGAATGCAGCAAATGTTATGGAACCTTGGCAGGTAATCATCAACTCACAAGGAGATGGACCTTATGCTGTAAGAACATTGCTAGGTTGGGTAATCAACGGTCCATTGGGAGGTAGCAGCAAAGGTGTGGAAATGGCCACGGTGACTGCAAACCAGGGGCCTGTTTCAGAAAGGAGGTTAAGTGAAAACTCTGAGTATGTTAACCCTGAAACGAGGGAAACTCTGAGTTTTCCGTTTCAGAAAGGGGGTATATCAACCCCGAGAAAGCAGAGTAAGTCAAGCCCGTTTCTGAAAGAGAGGTAACTTATACTCAGAGTCAGTTACCATGGTTTTCTTCAGTAAACCCAGAGTTTCTTGCGGTCTCCTCCCCCGTTTTAAAGAAGAAGTGCTGTTTAAACACCAACAATAATACTAAAATATATTTACACATTCTTTAAGACATACACATATATATTGTTTGTCCATGGTTTAATTGACTAAATCTGTTTTGCAGCACTTTGCCAAAAAATAAAAGGATTAAAACGTTTGCTAAATTTGTATTTGATTGCACCGTTTTTGATAATATATTTCTATTAAATCGTTAACAAAATTGGAATAAAAAACATTTAATAGAACTAAATTATTTTTCAAAAATAATTTAATAAGTTATAAATGATAAAAATAAGATGTTAATCTTATTCCTAATCAATTATTGAAGTTAGTTGATTGCATACGTTTTATTGAACAAATGTTTAATTTATTTAACTGTCATTTTAACTGATGATAATAATAACCGTAATTTAATAATGCAGTTTATATATTTAATAATTGTTTAATACCATAAACCGTGATATTTTCTGAGACGGTTCTCATACTGTGAAACTCTCCCCACATGGGGGAGTCCCCCATCTTCAACGGTGTAGTTAGATTAATGTAATAATTACTATCTCTAGAAAGTATTGGTCTACATATTACTAAATCCTATATCAACCTCAACCACTTGATTAATACAAGGAGGAGAGACAAGAAACGGCACTTTTAATGCTTTCAAATTAACAATATACAATTACATGAATTATTCTTGAATTGATCAAAGTGTGTAGAGGGAGAAGGTTACATAAAAAATATACCTTTTAAAATGTATGTTAAATCCACTATTGTTTTATACTGAATTGGTCTATAGTTTATGCAGTAGCCTATTTAATGTAATCACATCATATTTTATTTTAAATTACAGAAGAATTAAGAGAAATCCCTTTAATTAAATTACAATATTTAGATTACTTGGTAATGAATTACACCCAACACCTCTTTTTGTCTGGCGCTGTTGCCATGGTGACTCGTAATATCTGCGCTCCACTGATAATGGCTTTTTATAGTTGTGGTGCACGCGCTTAACTCAGAGTCAGTCAACTCAGAGTTGATTGAACTAACTCATTTCAGCTGTTCTGAAACCGAAAACTCAGAGTTTCCCATCTCAGGGTAAGTCAACTCAGAGTTCAAGCTTTAACTCAGAGTTAGTTGAACCTCCTTATTGAAACGGGCCCCAGCTCTCCTTGGATGACCTGCAAGAACTTCTGGTGAGTCAATACAACACAGACTTCAATGAAAAAGCTTATGAAGAAAAGTGAAATGTCAGTGAATGACAAGAAGTTCCTGAACATTGTCAATGATTCTGTAACGGTAAAGGAGGGTCACTACTGCATTAACTTACCTTTCAAAGCAGATAATATCACAATGCCCAACAATCGCGTTGTGGCAGAACAGCAGGGCCGGCGTGTCCGTATAGGCGATATAGGCAGTTGCCTAGAGCGGCACTTTTGTAAGGGCGGCAAAATGTGAGCCAACCGGGAATGAACAATTCACAAAATAGGTTATTTATATGATTTACTGAGCTGCCGCCGCCCCGCAGCGCCGGTGAGTGCGAGTCCCTGATCTCACGAGTCATGACTGGGTGAGGGGAAGTTCGGATCATTTTACTGACTCTCTTGAGTCATTCGAGTCAGTGCGTAAGGCACGTCCTGATTTTGCCAAGTGGGAACTGTCCTGAGACCAATATCTTTATGATGACCCTGGGACAACAACTGCCTCAGCCAATCAACGTTTATGATGTCATCACCGTGTGCGAGTCAGTGGCGGATGCAGAACGTGACAGATGGGTGGGCCTGGATTAAGTCGAGGTGGGCCAGAATCGAGGGTTTCTAGATTTTGTAGTTTTACTACTAGATAGGCTATATTTATGGAGATGAGAAATAATATCTGCACTGTACAGCTATAATCAGCTGTTCTGTCGAGCTTTCGAAGTTGTTACTGAGGCAAGCCGATCAGTTGGTTTTTGTCACATGACCTGCGGTGCGCTTGCACTCATCGCGCAGGCACATATGCGCGCCTGGACAATCGCTTTGTGGTCACGGAAAACGCGCGTCAGAAACTCGTGGTTTATGCATAATAATAAAAAAAAGAATGCATGAAACCTTATTGTAAAGTGTTACCGGAAATACAACTGGAAAATTTGCGAGATGTGTCTCGAACAGAAAAACAACTCGGTTTCACGTTCACTGTTTTTATTTCAGCACCTCGGACAGTCTTCTGAGGCATAAAACACCTGCAGACAGAAACAATCTCGTTTAAATTGCAGATCACACGTCGAGGGACGCACGTTTTGATGCAAAACCGGGAATTTCTGATGCGCGTTTTCCGTGACCACAAAGCGCACGTTAAGAAGGCGAGCTTTAATGGCAAATCGCGCGTCCCTTGGCTGTCGAAACGCACGCGTGTGACGAGTCAATCAGACGCCTGACCACGTCTGTCGCGACAACGTTGCTTCCATAATGAGAGCATACAGTATATTTGAAATGACAGCGCGCAAAAGAGGCGATCTGTGAACGGGCCCTATTCTTTGTCTTTCCAAGATCATGTGTTCATGTGAACAAATGAGCCTCGTCCGCTCTCCTTGCAAGGGGTGTCGAAGTCTGGACAAAATATGTACAGTGACATGACATCACTGCCTGATTCAAACTGCGTTCGCTGGCGCTGACCAGAGATGGACGCGCTCAGCGCTCGTCATATCATATAAGTGTTCGGCGGGCCGTATGGCCAAACTTAATTCATTATTATTATTAAAATTAAAAAAAATATTGTTTTTATTAATCTGTTTGGGTGGGCCACTTGTCAATCTGGGTGGGCACGTGCCCACCCAGGCCGTAAATCCGCGCCTGGTGTAAAGGAGTTAGACAGTAGCTGTGATTTTGCTGTAAACACATGTTTTATTATGTATAGGCAGCTAACAGGGGTCTCCAGTAACCGTAAAGTTAACGTTCTGAAAGTGGATTTACATAACCATACATCTTAAACACGCTTATTTAAAATGTCTATTTACATCCGGAAGGAAAATATTGTATAAGTATTGCAGGTGAGCACATGAAAATACATCTGAGTGTAACGTTGTGTGTGCTATTATGTAAGATAATTCACAGTTGTCAACACTGATTACATTATCATGGAAAGATTGTATGTAACAATCATAATGACAAAACAGAAAATATAAAGATCATTGGTTTGTGTACATCATAATATGACATAAAATTATATACACAGGAAAAAAGAACAACAAAAAAGGCTAAATATCTTCATTATAGTTCTTCATAATTCATTTAAAAAATGTTGTTATAAGGGATGAAACGAGGTAAATTCATGAAGAAAAAGAGGAAAACTTAAAAGAGAAACTTTTTGGGTATAAAATAAAGAAATTAACAACATAATCAAGAGGTGACGATTTTGGGGTTTCTTAATAAAAAAAACATTGTTAAGAATAACACTGTTGGTCACATTAGTAAGGTTTAAAATATAACAACCAGGCGCGGAGTTTGCGGGGGCAGGGGGAGCTTTGCCCCCGGTGGCTGAAACGGGTAATCGCATTTTTTTTTAAAAGCTGTAAAAAACGATCTACTCCAATCTCTATAAACAGTTATCGCTCAATCTGTCCGATTGTGTCATCTACCTCTGAGAGAAAGTCATCTACTATCTGAGGATAAGGAACCAGTGGCGGCGTTTCACAAAAACCTATGGCATCTGGCATAATGTTACATAGAACAACGACATTACCGAAATCGATATAGGCCTACCTCACATTAACAAAATGCACGCACTGTTAACTTGTAACGCGTTGTGTCAGGAGGGAAAGAAAATAGGGATAGCTCACAACTTATTAGGCCAGACAGAAACAGTATTCTCTGAAATGGAATATTCAATCCATTCATGAATTTTGTAAAGCAAGAGTAGCCTATGAAAAGTCACAAAAGTCTCGTATCGGACTCGTTTATATGAAAGGAATTTTATAATTAAATAAATAAGCCTAGACTTCACAGTGGGAAACCGTGTTTAATTACCAGCATCATTTAATGTAAACGAAGTCGGTTACCTAACGTCAACCTCGGTTCTCTCTAGATGAGGGAACTGAGTATTGCGTAAGCTAGCTTACG
>JAQIUQ010000043.1:0-39287 GCA_030378365.1 Hybognathus amarus | reverse complement strand
AAGATATTTATTTTGACAGGCTTTTCAGTTGACCAATATCAGGTATGATTCGATAAACATTGTGGTGTTTTTTTGTCATTGGTTGTCTTACTAGCCTCCTCATGGCCCAGCTGGAATGTAGAATTCCACAGGGACAATGATTTAAATGGCATAGGATTGTGTCTCCCACCCTGCTATGCCTTAACAAAGCCTGGCATTGACCTCTTAAGTGTCATTCTAAGCCTGAGGTCATGGGAGCGGCAAGGTTGTGGGACCTTGGGTCTCTAGTGTTTTTTTTTTTAATTATTGTTTACGGACCCCCTCCTCTACACCCCTCTGGTTGATGCCTGAGAGTGTTTTCAATTCACTCCAATCTGGTTTAACGGCAGGTGGAAGAGCAGTGCTTGAGGAGTAGGGACATCCCTGGGAACATGAGCTCACCAGCTGTTTCATGGCTCCTAATGTCTTTGCTCATTTCGTGGATTGTTATTGTCTTCACTGTTTCATATAATTTGATTTCCTGCTTATAAATATTTTAACCCTCTTTGGTCTGATGTGTTTTCTGGGTCCTGGAGTTCTGACATGCTGTGACATTTGAGCTTTTTCTGTTACTTGTGACATTTTCATGGCTAAAGTATTATTACACTGTATTTTGCACAAACTCTGCTACAATAATGTCAGCAGCACGTAGGACTGTGCAAAATTTAGATACAGCTAACTATCGCAATATTTTTTTTCAAGATAGTGTATCGATATTTCAACCTAAGTATCAATATTTAAAAAAATATATCCTTGGTCTCTCTCGCGCAGACACCGGCCTCCATGATGCATCTTGTTGTTTCATGTCTCTCACGCTACTACGGCCAATGTAAGTTAGCGGGAGTGAGAAAATGCCGAAAAATTTATAAACTCCTGCAGCTTTCAGAGCGAGTGAGCAAAAGAGAGAGAGAGAGTGAGTGTGTGTTTGTGCGAGCACGAGTGAGTGAGCGCGTGTGTGCAAGTGTCCGATCACAAGTAAGGAAGAGAGATTGTGTGCACGATCGTGAGTGAGCAAGAGAGTGTGTGTGTGTCCGAGCGAGTGAGTGAGCAAGTGTGTGTGCGTGCGTGCGTGCACGCTCGAGAGAGTGAGCCAGTGTATGTCACGAAGCTACAAATTAATTTTTTTTGCTAACATTCTTATACACTTAATGAAGCTAAGTCCCATTGTCATTTAGCAGCATTGTAAATCTTTACTGTTTGTCAAATGTACATGCCATTTTATTCATACAACCCTATAATCCAGAACTTAACCAGAATCAATGAAATGTTATTTTTACCTTGTGGACGTTTTGGTATGGTGTGACTGCGTGACATGTCGCCTGTTTTTCTGCCATCTTGACATTTATTGTTGTTTTATTTTGTTTTATTGTTTAATATAATTTTTTCTCTCTCCTGACACCACCAGATGGCAGTGTAAGGATCCGTGTTTGTAATAAAAATGTTCCAGTTACACCAAATTAAGTATTATGCTCCACACAAGCAAAAATGTGATGTCCACATCTGGACACCAGGTCGTAGGAGGTTAAAAAAATGATTGCAATATATCGCATTATGTATCGTATTATATTCGTATCTGATGACCCATGCTATCGTGATGCATATCGTAAACGGTTTTGAGCGAGAGATATTAAGGTCCACGGACTTTGAGCGGTTCGAACGGGGGGCTTTCATAGCTTCGAGAACTATAGAAAGATCCCAAATAGGAACCGAAGGGGGTGCGGAGGGTTCATCCTTCTAGCTCCCCTGAGGAAGCGGATGATTAACTCGTCTTTGCCCAGAGACTGAGCGCTGTCGGGGTTCTGCGAACGCCGCAACAGCTGCCACGTAAACCTTGAGAGTGGATGGGGACCTGCCCTTATCCAGCATCTCCTGAAGGAAAACGAGCAAAGACGACACCTCGCATGACCGCGGGTCCAAGTTTTTGTCGGTGCACCATTTAGAGAACACAGACCATTCAGCCGCATAGAACTTCCTGGTAGAAGCCGCTCTGGCGTGCTTGATCGTGTCTCAGAACTCCTTCTGGCAGGTATTGGACGAGTAGTCGTTGGTCACTCCTGCATAAAGCGTCCAGCCGCTGTGGATGGGGATGCCAGATCGTGCTGCGAGCTTGAGAGAGGAGATCTGCTCTGACTGGAAAGGGCTACTGGGGCTGTCTGTGACAGCTGGGTGAGCTCCGGGAACCAAGTCTGACTCTCCCAGCGCGGGGCTGTGACGAGCACAGCAGTGGCGTGTGTCCCTGATCCTCTGAATTATCTGAGGTAATGGCCAGATCGGAGGGAAAGCATAGAGCGGGCGGCGGGGCCAGTCTTGGGCTAGCGCCTCTCGCTCCTCCGAGAAGAATATTGGGCAGTGAGCGTTCTCTTCTGACGCGCAAAGAGATTCACCTCTGCTCTGCCGAATAACCGCCACAGTATTTGGACTGTTTGGGTGTGCAGGGATCATTCTCCGCGGAGATGAGATTCCAGGACAGTATGTCTGGGCCATCGTTCAGATGGCCCGGCACGTGCGTCGTTCTGAGCAAGAGCAGGTGGCCCTATGACCAAACTAGGATGCGGTGTGTCAGAAGGAATAGATTCCAGGATTTGATCCCGCCCCTGACGGATGAGATAGGAGACCACGGCCGTGTTGTCCGAATGGATCAGGACGTGGTGACCCCGATGAGCGGGAGCAAGCGGGAGGAAGCGGGAGGAAGGGCGAGAGCGCGTTCCGCGGTGAGATACACGGCTCTTTAACCAAAACTGAAGCGGGCGCATGTGCAGACGGCCCAGCTGAAGCACAGCAGAGACTGAGGCTATATAACCCAGCATCTTCTGAAAGGATTTCAGGTGTGCGGGTGCCCATCCGAAACAAAGTGGCTAGTTGCTGAACACTGCGCGTGCGCTGTGTAGACAAGCAAGCCGTCATAGTGACCGAGTTCAAATCTATCCCCAGGTTTGTGGCGGTGAACACTACTGTAGTCGGCGAAACAACGGGGACTAGCAGAGGGCGAAGTTTTGACGGCGGTCCGGCCGTGCGCGGGAGAGAGCAGTCTTTTTCTCAGCTGTGCTAGGCAGACTTCTGATGATCAGGCTTCAGCGTGATGTCTGAGTCGAGGCCCTGGGCAGGGCGGCTGTCCCTCGCTCTCGCTCTGACAGCCGCCCTGTCTGCGCTGGGATGGTTGAGCCTGCTGAAAAGGGCGCTGGGGCGGGGCTCTAGCAGGGGGCTCGCGAGAGCAGTCTGCAGAAGAGCTAGCGTGGTGGGGCAGAAACAAAGTTCATGGCCTGGGTGGCTTTCTGGACTTCGGAGATCGGTCGACGATGCCGCCGTGACCGCAGATCAGAAGAGGCTGGTTCGGAAATGCGCGTCCCTGAAATGCGTTGCGATCTGAATCTCCCATGTCGGCGAGCGTGAGGCATAAGTGAGGCATAAGCGCTCATGCTCTTTTATTAGATGAAGAGGTAAAGGATACACGTCGTCGGATGGCGCTGAGCTTGCAGGTGGCAGTCGACGGCTTCTTCAGACTCCGGAGCCTCGCTCAGAAGGTGCCTTCTCGACGGTGACTGTTTCTTCTCAAGACAGCGGAAGTGTATACCTCGCTGCTATTCAGCGGATATTCTCAAACATAGTATTTAACAGTAAACACGTCTAAACATTATAATATTTACCATTGATGAATAAGCCTTCTTTATATCATGCTGTGTTTAATATTTGAAGATAAAAACATTCTTGTGTGTACATATTCACTCCAATCTCATTTCATAATATTTTAGTCTGGTACCAGTTTAACACATTTGCGCACTTCAACAACCGGCATGTTTACACATTTCAGCACATTTACAACAGATATTTTCGAGGCAATGCAAGCACACGCTTCATTGATGATAATGAGGCAGCAGAAACACTATAGCCTAGTCAAAATATGATCTAAACATAGACAATATTTTTAAAAATTTTTTTTTTACATATCATAGTTTAAATGTAACTAAAACCTATAATAAATAGTTTAACCAGTAAAATATCTAGGCTACATTTTTATATAAAATAGCTTGTCAACTAATGTAAGTTAAACTAAAAGATTTACTCCTGAAATTGTATCCACGGCTGGATCAAGTCGCTCTTCAAAGTACTCTAACGATAATAAGCCGAGACAGGAGAAACTCTACTTCTCTTTAGTTTCATACAGATTACATTGCAGGAGAATATTTGTTTTAAATGTGAATTGTTTTATTTTAATAGTAGACATTTAAAGCATTATTTAGACGTATGTTTCATGTTTGTGAGATAAGTATTAGCTGAGTTTCAGTTCATTTTCCAGACTTGTTTCAGAAAGATTTTTTGCGGAGAACCGAGTGAGCTGAATCACAACCTGTTTATTTCATTTAACAAAAACACAAGGTTTTGATGTTAATAAGAGTGTACACAAAAACATGACACTCTATAGTTTATAATCATGTATTGATTTTATTTATATGACCTTTAATGACGGAGAATTTTAAGTCTATGTTGCAGCTATGTGAAAAAAAAAAAAAAACAGTAAAACGCACGGTGCGTTTGCTGACCTCAGAGAGTTAAATATGTGTTCCTGGGATTCAAATGCCATTAAAAATCTAGTTTAAGCCAAGAACAAGGTTTTTTGTTTGAACATTAAAAAATGATTTAATATTGGGTTGTGCAAAACTGCTTATTTTCATAATTTATATCTTAATTGGTTTTACTTGAACAACTAGAAATTGGTCTGTATGGTTTTGGCTTTACCTTACTCTGAAGAAATTGGTCTGTATGGTTTTGGCTTTACCTTACTCTGATCGGACACATTGCTTTGGAGCATTTACAAGCAAATATCTTGCAACAGGTTCTTGGAAGGTTTTTTTTTTTTACGTCATCTTAATTGAGCAATGCCACCTTCCTATAACTTAAACAGTTGAGCATAGTTCTAGCAGTGCAAAGAATTTGGGTTAGATTCCTTGGGAGAGCAATAATTGATAAAATGTGTATCTTGAATGCAATGTTAAGTTGCTTTTTGGATAAAAGCATCTGACAAATTCAGAAATGTAAATGTCATAACTGGACACTTAAAGATGTCAACTGTTAAAGATGTCAACTGTCAAAGATGTCCCATTCAGTGTCATTAGCTATAATAATGTGTTTTAAAAAGGATGGATTTAAAATCTTACAGAGAGGTTTTTACTGTGCAAACATACTAACAATTGAAACAGCACCTTTATTAAATCACAACCACAAAAAAAAATCTAGATTAACTACTTGTGATTAGCTTAAGTTCAGGAATAAAATACAATGTTGTATCCTTTGGAATGCTGACACACTGCCTAGCGATGCAGGTATAAATGCAAGGACATGCTGAAATTGATGCTTAAGTCATGTTACAGATATGATCTCATCCATGTCAAAACTAGAGGTGGTCTCATCTCACATGCCAGCCCCCTCTTTTGCTTCATTAGCACTGTGTTTTTCCAGCTGATACACATCTGGGTCTTTTAAAAATGTTAGCAATGTTACTCATGGGAAGAATTGAGACCTTTGATCCGGTAGGGGGTGAGTGAATGTGACTAATAGTGAGAGCAAGCAGAGGAGGGTGTGTGAGAAGAAAGTATAAAGAGAAGAAAGAAAAAGGGAATAAAAGCAAAAGCGACAGAATTGTAGACAGCAGGCTTGTTCTCTTGGCTGCATTTCAGCTCTGATAAAATGGCTTCCCTGAGAGTGCCTGTCTGCAGGAGAATGGGTTACTGGATTGCCTGAACATCTTTTTTAGCATGTCTTTTTTTCTTTTCTTTGACACACTTTTTCTTTTTTCTCTATTTTTGACATTTTGTTCAGCAAACGTTAGCTTATGTATAAAACGTATAAAATTTCTTAAATAATCTGTTATGGTCTAACGTTTATTTATATGTTACTTAAAGTCCCTCTTAATCTGTGTTTGACAACTATCAAAAATATCATTTATTCATACATTTCAACTCAATTGTTTCTTTGATAATACTAAATTAAGCAATCTTTTAAACTCAGTGATTGTATGCCTTGTTAATTTATGATACAGATAACAGCACATTTGTTTGCATGTAATGAAACAAGCACATCTTAAAGGGGTCATGAACTGGCTTTTTAAATTTTGTTTGTATTGTTGTCTGAGGTGAAATTATGACGTTCGCTTGGTTTTTGCATTCAAAAACATCAAAATGAATAAGTAATAAGCTATTTTCTACCCTAGTTTTCAGCCCAGCTCAGAAACACTTGATTTTTAATGGGCGTCTCACACTGAAGACCTGGAAGTAAACGCCCACTGCTGTGAATGGATAACCGTTTTGCATTATAATGAATTTGAACTCACCCGTCGGTGTACGTGGGGAAAACTGTTTTGAAAACTCCAATGTTGTAAAATGGCAACTGGAATAATTTGCCCATACATGTTCGACCCTTAAATTTTTATTCACTCTTTGTTATATTGCAGCCATTTTTTTACACATCACCCCATATTGACAGAAAAGCACAGAACTGTTGACATTTTTGCACATTTATTAAAAAAGAAAAACTGAAATATCACATGGTCCTAAGTATTCAGACCCTTTGCTCAGTATTTAGTAAAAGCACCCTTTTGATCTAATACAGCCATGAGTCTTTTTGGGAAAGATGCAACAAGTTTTTCACATCTGGATTTGGGCATCCTCTGCCATTCCTCCTTGCAGATCCTCCCCAGTTCTATCAGGTTGGATGGTTAACGTTGGTGGACAGCCATTTTTTCAGGTCTCTCCAGAGATGCTCAATTGGGTTTAAGTCAGGGCTCTGGCTGAGCCATTCAAGAACAGCCATGGAGAAGTTGTGAAGCCACTCCTTCGTTATTTTAGCGGTGTGCTTTGGTCATTGTCTTGTTGGAAGGTGAACCTTCTGACCCAGTCTGAGGTTCAGATCATTCTGGGAAAAGGTTTTCATCCAGGATATCCCTGTATGGCTGCATTAATCTTTCCCTCGATTGCAACCAGTCGTCCTGTCCCTGCAGCTGAAAAACACCCTCACAGCATGATGTTGCCACCACCATGCTTCACTGAGACTGTATTTGACAGGTGATGAGCAGTGCCTGGTTTTCTCCACACATACCGCTTGGAATTAAGGCCAAAAAGTTCTATCTTGGTCTTATCAGACCAGAGGATCTTATTTATCACCATCTTGGAGTCCAGGTGTTTTTTTTTAGCAAACTTTGACTGAGGAGAGGCTTCCCGTCGGGCCACTCTGCCATAAAGCCCAGACTGGTGGATTGCTCCAGTGATGGTAGACTTACTACAACTTTCTCCCATCTCCCGACTGCATCTCTGTAGCTCAGCCACAATGATCTTTGGGTTCTTCTTTACCTCTCTCACAAAGGCTCTTCTCCCCCGATAGCTCAGTTTGGCCAGACGGCCAGCTGTAGGAAGTAGAGGTCTTCAGAAACCCGGAGGTCCGACCCGAGACCCGAAGCGGGTTCGGGTCCAAAACTCCAACGAGTGTCTCGGACACGGGGTCGGGTTCGGTATTAGTGGCCTCGGGTCTCGGGTAACTTAAAATAAATATGCCTTTTCCAAATGGACCCGAGAAAACCCAAATTATTTAAAACAATGTTGGGCATTTGCAGTATTTAAAACTATGACCGTATTCCTGACTTTTTTTAAGTGAGAGAGTGAATCCGCGCTTTTACGTGCTGTGGCGATATGGAGAAAAAAAGATCCATATCAGCTTTCCACGTTTCTTTATGGGCGGAAACCAATGGGAAATAGCAGAATAAAAGAGAGCTAAAAACGGAAGTGAAAAAAAAAAAAAAGAGGAAAAAGAAAACGGAAGTGAGAGAAGGAAGCACACGTGTAGGAGTTTGAAGTGAGACCCAAGTTACCTGAAGGACGTTGCTGCTATTATCTGCTGGAAATTCAGTGTGTACGCTGCTGGGTGCGATTGCCAAAGGGACGGAGAATGGAGCTCTTCCTGGTTCGTTGCGTTGCCCGGAGCCACACTATCCAGTTTGGTTCGCCTGCCTCAGAATATTGAAGTGAGACTCTCACGCTACCTGAAAGATTGCTGCTCTTATCTGCTGGAAATCCTGTGTATGCGGTGTTGGGTGTGACGGCCAAAGTGACGGAGAAATACCGCTCTTCCTGGTCCGTTGCGTTGCCTGGAACAACACTATCCAGTTTGATTCGACTGCTTCAGGTACTGTTCTTGTTGTCCATCACTTTTAACCTCACGCCAAAGCCTTCGAACTCTTCTCCGAACTTTTTAATTTCACGTAAAAACTCAAAGCTCATTGTCCCGGCCAGAGATTCCCGGCCATTGCACAGACTGTTTCACGTGGAAACTGTACACACGCACACACCTACACGCTCCGAAAACGCACGCGCATACACCAAATACATATTTATTTATTTATTTTTTCTCTGTTTTGTTTATTGCATTTTTTTTTGTTGTTGTTGATAAAGTGGCCTCATGAAAGACTGAGGAATCGTGGACACTTGTGATTCAATGACTTTGACATTCTCTTTGAGTAAAAATCTGAATGTGAACTTGAAATTGTTCCATTGGTTTTGTCATGAAAAAAAAAATAATAACACAACTCTGTGAAAATTGAATTGTGGGTATCAGTTTATTATTTTTTTTGTATGTAACAGTGGTTGGAGCTATCCAGCATATATATATTTAGTTTTTCTTGACAAGTTGATCTTGTCTGGCGCCCGAATAATTGTTAAACCAAACCTAGCCTAATTGAAACTCATACTGGTTTGGTAAAGCCACCGTTACAGAAGTGGCGCCCGAACAGGGACCTTTGAAACTGTAAGACTCAGATAAAACTTGTTCAGTTCTTTGAAAAAAAAAAAAAAAAAAAAAAACTTTACCTTTAATTTTGAGTTTCCCCTAAAGGAATACTTAAAGGTTGGTTATTACACTTGTGTTTGTGACTGTTTTTTGTTTCTCATATACTAAACTAGATTTGTAAAAAAAAAAAAAAAGGTTTTGTGAGAAAATAATTTTCTAAACTGTGGGAAATCATTTTGCGTTTTGAAACCTAATGGGTTTGGTGAATAAGTGAACACTAGTGTGAATTGGTGTAACAGACAGCGTATTCTTTATTCACACTAAGCTGTAAGTGTATTCTGTTGTGGGTTTTTCCAAACATTTGTACAGTGTTTTTTTTATTAACTTGCATATTTTTTTTTTCTCTTTCTTCTTTCATTGACTATACATACACTGACACACTGACTGCTTCAGATGGCAGCCACTCCCCCTCACTCCCCATCCACTTTTGTGGAGATGGAACCACCAGCACCAGACGTTGCTACCCCAGTCTGGCCTCCAGCATTTCGTCCTCCACTTTCTTCACAGGGACTCCTTCATGCTCCTCTCCACTTCACTCCCACACCAGCCAGCACCACTGACTTCCCAGGAACCCATGTGCGGTTTGCAAGCTCACCACTTGCTGCCAGTGCTCCTGTTCAACCCTTCACATGGGAACAGGAACCGAATGGCGACAGCATGCAGATATGTACGTCATCTGCGGCTTCAACTTTCTCTTCAGTGGCACAGCAAGACTTGCCTGGCATCTTATCAACTCCTAGAACAGGAATGCATCAACTCACTCAAGTGAAAGGAAACTGGGACACATTGACACAGCATATACAAACCCATGAGCGATCCATAGGTGAACTCACTAAAGAACTGAAAACCATGTCTGTTCATCACGAGAGTCTGATTTCTAACCTCATGGATAAATTCAAGTCCAACCAACAGGAAGTGCTCACTCAAATTTCTAACTGCAAGCAACAAGTGAAGAAAGAGGCTGATCAACTCACTAACTCATTTAAGGATGTGTTTTCTGATGAACTTAACCAAGCTAAGACCACTTATGTGTCTGAAGTGAGGTTCATGATTGACCAACTTCAAATGGAGATTCAGCAAGACATCAAATCCTATCTGTTAACCCATCAAAGAAATCATGACCAGTTGTCTACAGAGCTCACCCAGTGCACCCAAACCACTAACACACTGTGTGCAGCTGTAAATAGCTTACAAACTGAACTCGAGAAAAGGTTTGAAAGACAAGAGAAACAACTGATTGATTTAAAGACCAGAGATTACTCACCCTTACCGCAGACCAGTCCAGTTGCACCTACATCACCAGTTACAGCCCCAGTGCTTCTGACCACTCCAGGTGCACCTGCATCCCCAGTGACCGCTCCTATTCTTCTCACTGCTCCTGCAGTAAAAAGTGATCATCTTAAAATTACTTTTCCTACCTTTGGAAGACAGTCAGATGACTTAGACCCCTTGCTCTACATAACTCGATGTCAGGATTTTTTGGCTTTACATCCTCTTGCTGATGCTGACATCCTGGCCACTTTCCGTACTGTCCTCTACGGTACTGCCCGGGACTGGTGGGAAGTTGCACGATCCACTGTAACCACGTGGGATGAGTTTAGATCCGTTTTCCTCTCTGCTTTCCTATCAGAGGATTATGAAGACGAGCTGGCTGAAAGAGTAAGGACAAGAACACAGGGAGAAAGAGAGAACATTAGAGACTTTGCATTCACCTACAGAGCCCTCTGCAAGAGGTGGAAACCCACCTTGACATACAGAGAATTGGTGAAAATGATATTAAAAAACATAAACCCTTACCTCGCAAGCCAGATACGCAGTCGAGTGAACACTGTCGATGAACTTGTGAAATTAGGGCAACAGCTCGAAAAAGACTATGAACAACAATTGCAATATGAAAAACAAATGAGTTCTAAGCAACCCATATCTACTCCGCAAAGACTTCTTTCCAACCGACCAGCAGAGAAACCTGTAGTGCAATGTTGGCGATGTAAAGGACATCACTCACCCGGCAGTTGTCCTAACTTTGTCACCTCTCAGTCCCAGTCATCTCAGTCCTCCAACCAACATTCTTCTTCCAGTAACAAGCGGACATCATTTCCACCCTCTAAAGGTACTTGTCCACCTGGAAATCGTTCAGTGTCTGCTACTACCTCTCGCAAGACACCAGCAACAGGTAAGAAACCACCACCTATTGCTGTTCCACAACAATTAGTTATACCTCTTGGCATTGGCACCTGGAAAGGAAAAGCTATTGTTGATACTGGAGCTAGTTACACTCTTATGCATGAGAACCTCTGGAAAGAAGAGTTCCCTTCACAAAGACTCCGTCCATGGACTCAGGGTCCTCTCTACCTAGCCAATGGAGAAGCAGAAGCTCCATTAGGTTGGATAAACGTGCCAATCACCCTACATCAAAAAGTATTCACCATACCGGCTGTTGTTCTTTCATCCAAAGCCTTGGCATATGTAGTTGTAGTAGGATTGGACTTTATCTTCTTCAGTGGGCTGCAAATTAATGTAGCAGACCAAAGATATTCATTTCAGTCTAATCCTAAAGAAGAGTACCCTTTCCAGCCAACTAATGCCAGTGTACCAGTTAATAGTTCCCAACACCTACAGAAAAAGACTGGAAACCCTAACAGCCTCTCCTTACTAACTTCTGTTCCTCCTCAATTTAACACAGCTCAACCACCAGCCTACCTAGATGTAAATGCATTAATTGACACTGCTGTACATGACGCCCACTTACCTCCGGAAGGCAAGCAACAGTTACGGCGGATCCTCGAGTCAAACCCTCAAGTTTGTACCATGCGTCCAGGACGTACTGACGTTATGCAGCATCACATATATACTACACATCAAGTTCCTATAAAGCAAAGACCATACCGCACAACTCCTACTAAACAAGCTGTCATTAAAGAGCAGCTGGAAGAGATGTTGACTGCTGGCCTCATAGAACCGTCACACTCTGGATGGGCCTCACCTGTTGTCTTAGTCCCTAAAAAAGACGGAAGTCTTAGGTTTTGTGTAGATTACAGGAAAGTTAATGCCATTACAGAGAATGATGCCTACCCTTTACCCAACATCACTGAGATATTGGAATCATTATCTGGAGCAGCCATCTTCTCCACCATCGACCTTAACAGTGGCTACTGGCAGGTAAACATGGATCAGGAAAGTAAACCAAAGACTGCTTTCACAACTCAATCAGGACTGTTCCAGTTTAATGTTATGCCGTTTGGGTTAAAAAATGCCCCAGCAACCTTCCAAAGGCTGATGGAGAGTGTTCTAGGAGAATTGCGTGGAGACATCTGTTTCGTCTACATCGATGACATAATCGTTTACTCACCATCTGTAGCTCAGCACTTCATCGACCTCCAGGTTGTTCTTTACAAGTTGCAAACAGCAGGCCTAACCATTAACTTAAAGAAAAGCACGTTCTGCCTCCAGGAAATAACCTTTCTAGGACATGTCGTCAAAGTCCAAGGCATCACTGCAGACCCAAGTAAAGTGGAGGCTATACAAGAATACCCCGTGCCTACCAATGTCAAGGAGGTCCAGCGTTTCCTGGGGTTAGCCGGGTGGTACCACCGGTTTGTACCAAACTTCTCCAGTATCGCTGAACCCATAAATGCACTGAAAAAGAAAGGACATTCCTTTATCTGGTCACCACAATGTCAGCAAGCCTTTGAATATTTAAAATGCTGTCTTACCTCTCCTCCAATTCTTGGCCATCCTGACCTTCAACTTCCTTTTACAGTGTATACCGACGCCAGTGACACTGGATTGGGAGCTGTGCTGACCCAGCGCAAGGAAAAAGGATTGGAACAAGTTATTGCCTATGCTAGCAGGACCCTGAACAAGGCAGAGAAAAATTATTCAACCACTGAAAAAGAGTGTTTGGCTGTAATTTGGGCCTTAGAGAAATGGCAGCACTATCTAGAGCACAAACTGTTCACGGTCATCACGGACCACTCTGCACTACAATGGGTAATGTCTTCCACAAAAACCACGAGTCGCCTCATCCGATGGGCTTTGCGACTTCAGAGGTTTGATTTTATTATTGAATATCGAAAAGGGAAACTGAATATGGCACCTGATGCTCTGTCTCGGATTCACACCAGTTGTAACCTGTACACTAGCCCACAGGAGAATGCTGTATTTCCGATATCTCCAGCCACGATCTGGGACGAACAACACAAAGACTCTGTAATTACCAACACACTTCAGGCACTCGCAGAAAAGGATTCTCCTCTAAAGGATAAATATGAGGTACTGGAGGATAAACTCTATCACAAAACTCACTTACCGAACAATCAAGTTCATTATAGAGTCTTCATTCCTTCCAGCCTTGTGTCATCCATTCTACATCACTACCATTCGGACCCCTGGAGCGGTCATGTAGGTATCTATAAGACCTACAAGCGGATCCACGATGTTGCATTCTGGCCTGGGATGTGGACAGACGTAAAACGTCATGTTAAGAAGTGTATTAAATGTCAGACACTTAAGGGAGAGAATCGAAAACCTGTTGGAAAACTTCAACCAATCACCACCACTCATTGTAATCAAATGCTTGGAGTAGATATTATGGGACCAATGCCACGTAGCACCAAGCAAAATGTGTACCTCCTAGTCTTTGTAGACTACTACTCCCGCTGGGTGGAAGTTTTTCCCATGCGAAACGCCGACGCACAGACGGTTGCCTTACTTCTCCGGAAGGAAATTCTAACCCGTTGGGGGGTGCCGGACTACATTCTGTCGGATAGAGGTACGCAATTTGTGTCATCATTGTTCAGAGAACTTTGCCAAAAGTGGAGTATCAAACCCAAACTAACAACAGCCTACCATCCACAAACAAACATGACCGAGAGAGTTAATCGTACGCTCAAATGTATGATTTCTGCCTATGTGGACAACAATCACAAAAAATGGGACCACTACTTACCCGAACTTCGTTTTGCCATTAATTCAGCTGTCCAGGAAACGATTGGGATGACCCCTGCAGAGCTTCAATTGGGGAGAAAACTGCAAAGTCCCATGGACAAGCTGTTACATGGTAAAAATCTAACTCCAGATTGCACATCTTACGACACAGTCCATCACCTAGCTGAGCTTCAGTCCAAAGCCATGGAATGCTGTAAAAAAGCACAAAAGAGACAGTTGCGAAACTACAATAAAAACAGGCGAGATGTCACACACAAGGAAAAGGATCGTGTGTGGATGAGAACTTTTCCCCAGTCTAGTGCCCAACGTCACTTTACAGCAAAACTGGCTCAAAAGTGGAAAGGGCCTTACCGTATCATCAAACAGGTCGGTCCTTTGAACTTCCAGGTAGCACTAGAGTCCACTGGCGAAGATGTTCGCATTGTGAATGTGTGCAACCTGAAGCCATGTTATCCCACAGCTGAAGAGCTAGACTACCAAGCGACGAAAAAACTCAGTAAACTTTTCAATGAATCTTCTGATGAAGAGGAATTTGTTGGTTTTTAAATGATACACATTCCCACAACCCTGGGTTGTTTTTTTCCAGGGAGGGAGAGTGTGGCGATATGGAGAAAAAAAGATCCATATCAGCTTTCCACGTTTCTTTATGGGCGGAAACCAATGGGAAATAGCAGAATAAAAGAGAGCTAAAAACGGAAGTGAAAAAAAAAAAGAGGAAAAAGAAAACGGAAGTGAGAGAAGGAAGCACACGTGTAGGAGTTTGAAGTGAGACCCAAGTTACCTGAAGGACGTTGCTGCTATTATCTGCTGGAAATTCAGTGTGTACGCTGCTGGGTGCGATTGCCAAAGGGACGGAGAATGGAGCTCTTCCTGGTTCGTTGCGTTGCCCGGAGCCACACTATCCAGTTTGGTTCGCCTGCCTCTGAATATTGAAGTGAGACTCTCACGCTACCTGAAAGATTGCTGCTCTTATCTGCTGGAAATCCTGTGTATGCGGTGTTGGGTGTGACGGCCAAAGTGACGGAGAAATACCGCTCTTCCTGGTCCGTTGCGTTGCCTGGAACAACACTATCCAGTTTGATTCGACTGCTTCAGGTACTGTTCTTGTTGTCCATCACTTTTAACCCTCACGCCAAAGCCTTCGAACTCTTCTCCGAACTTTTTAATTTCACGTAAAAACTCAAAGCTCATTGTCCCGGCCAGAGATTCCCGGCCATTGCACAGACTGTTTCACGTGGAAACTGTACACACGCACACACCTACACTCTCCGAAACGCACGCGCATACACCAAATACATATTTATTTATTTATTTTTTCTCTGTTTTGTTTATTGCATTTTTTTTTTGTTGTTGTTGATAAAGTGGCCTCATGAAAGACTGAGGAATCGTGGACACTTGTGATTCAATGACTTTGACATTCTCTTTGAGTAAAAATCTGAATGTGAACTTGAAATTGTTCCATTGGTTTTGTCATGAAAAAAAAAATAATAACACAACTCTGTGAAAATTGAATTGTGGGTATCAGTTTATTATTTTTTTTGTATGTAACAGTGGTTGGAGCTATCCAGCATATATATATTTAGTTTTTCTTGACAAGTTGATCTTGTCTGGCGCCCGAATAATTGTTAAACCAAACCTAGCCTAATTGAAACTCATACTGGTTTGGTAAAGCCACCGTTACAGTGCAATGGGATATAAGCATAAGCACGGTTGCCTCCGCATTTATTTACTCAGTTGCTCGCTCCACATAAACCAACACCTCTGTTTGCCAAGAAGAACTAGTGCTCCATCATGTGGATGGATTTTTGACTACATGCAAGTATTTGAATTGTCGTTTAGCCAGGCCTGTCAATCAATTTAAAATATGCGACACTGTCAGACAAGCATGGAGATCGATAACAGATATTGTGAAAAAGGTGAGGGAAACGAATATGTAGAACAGAAACATCCAGGGTCGTCATCGGTGTGGGCAACTTTTGTGATCATTGTTGATAAGGAAGGAAAAAAGACTGGTGCAGGTAAATGTGTTGACTGCAATAACGTTACCATATTAAGATTTGATTCAGAACGTCCAATTTAACCTGCTATTGCGGTTCTAATGCCCTGTTTTTAATCGAATTTTATCTAAACAAGTTTGTAACAACGGGATTGTAGGCTAAATAACACAATTTTAGTAAAAGTCAATGACTGGGAGAATTTGATTGGAAATCTGTTATAGGCTACATTTTAAAAACATCCATCGGTAAATTTTAAATGGTTCTAATCATCGTATGGTCCGGTAAATAACATTATGCCAAATGTTATAGGATGTAATGGGTTACAGTGATGTGTGATTGACATTTTAGCACTCGTCAGCACGCTTACACTTGCCTATGTCTAAGTGCATTTTGAGAAACGCAGGGCTGCAGGCTGTGCACACTGTAAATGCCGTTTGTGTTCGGGTCCAGTCGGGTTTTAAAGGTCGGGTCGGATTCGGGTCTAATTTTATCGGGTCTGTCTTCGGGTCGGGTTTTTCTTTAAAAAAAATTATTTATGCACGTCGGGTTCGGGTAAGTAGGGATTCGGGTCGGGTACAGTTTTTAGGACCCGAGAAGACCTCTAGTAGGAAGGGTTCTGGTCGTCCCAAACATCTTCCATTTAAGGATTATGGAGGCAACTGTGCTCTTAGGAACCTAAAGTGCAGCAGAAATGTTTTTGTAACCTTGGCCAGATCTGTGCCTTGCCACAATTCTGCCTCTGAGCTCTTCAGGAAGTTTCTTTGACCTCCTTTTAGAGCCTGTAGTGTTCCTTTGCTTTGACATGCACTGTGAGCTGTAAGGTCTTATATATGCCTTATTCATGGCAGCACCATCTTTGATTTTTAATGAGAATGAAAGCGAGGCTGTGAGGGATAGACATGCATCTCTTCAATGGGATGTACTGTTATTTAATGTGTTTTCGGATTGTTCTGCTCATGAAACACTGGAAAAATATCTTTACTAAAAAATGTCAGTTGACAAAACTCCTGACAATGTAAGCTGTGGAATATTGTAAGTAATATATGAGCTTTATTCAGCTTTTTACAGCGGATGCCATTGGAAACACGGTAAGTCTGATCTGTCATGTCATACCTGTCATGGCGCTGCTCTGAATAAGGTCTATTGCTGAGTATTTTCTTCTGAAAACTGCAGTGAAACGAAGACATTCTCAAAAATGCGGTTTGAAATCGCTGGTGTTTCTGACATCACAAACTACCTTGTAACCAATCACTTCAATATGTGATCATCAACGAGTGGATCTCTGAGCTGGCTTGAGTGAATTGAGGCATGTCTAATTTGCATATTCATAGAACCGTATACTAAATGAGGCATGGTTGTAGAGTTACATTTAATATTTAAGCTATTTAAGGCATGAAGAATTTGTTTCTTGTAAAAAAACAAAAAACCTTTACATGTCATTGATTTTGGTGATCTTAGTAATGAGTCAATTATACAGAGACACTGCTTTTGAAGAAATATCGTAGGATTGCGCTACAATGCATTCTATCAGTTGCAGTTCTAGCGCCTCCATCTCAACAACCCAACGTACATTCACATCACATGTGGTTTAACATTTCATTCAGGTACTGATGTGCTGTTCTAACATGCACTTTTCTTAGCGCATACACCTAAGCGCACAGGCACTAAAAGCCTGTCAAACAGCTCCTGGTTACTGGACTAAGTCATCTTTCGAGTCTCATTGCGCTAATACTGTCAAATACACAGAAGGTTTACATAAACACAGTTGGTTTTGTCTTAAGTGAAAGCAACATTTGAGAGAAAATCGACTGTGTGTCATATGTGTGTTGTTTGCTTAGTAGATGCATGCCGGTCTTAAAGTGACAGTAACCTATAATAAACATGCTGTTGCTTGTACTTAAAGGGATAGTTCTTTAATAGTAGCTTTAATAAGAATCATTGTATAATATACAGTGAAATCTCTGTAGTGTTTTATTTTTATATTTGTTCTTTTAATTTCTTTCTTGAATACCACTATTAAATACACCTATTGTAGCTCAAAAGCACTGTTTATAATTGTGATACAATGGAGGTCCGTGTGTGGGTGATGGAAGAAGACACAGGGTCAGCGAATGCTGGGCTCGTGCACTTTAATAAACAAAATTCTCTCCCCACGGCACGTCTGCGCGCTCACAAAGTAAACTCGGGAACTTAAAAGAAAAATAAACCACATCAAACTGTACTCTTTCAGCTGGATACAGCTTCTCAGGTCACAGATTCAGTAACACATTTTCTGCTGGTCACAGCTTCCACAGAATGACTTTTCTCTGGACAGCATGTACGAGCTACCAGTCTCTCCGTCGTGGCCAGCTTTTATGCGATCTCCCTACGCCAATTACTGCAATCACAGACAGGTGTTCGTCATTTGCACTTGACCCACTTACTCACCGCTCGGCTCCGTCTCGCTACAGACTTCGCTGAACCACGCCCCCTCGCCATAATAATATTTGTATATTGTGTTATGTATATGTAATGTGTATTTTTTTGTTTTTATTTTTTAATAACAAAGAAATTAATGGTTTGTCCACTTTGGCCGAAATATATGCCATTCTTTTGTATTTTATATTTCGTTTCCTTGTTGGGCTTTCTTTTTAAAATAGGGACATTAGTTTGGCTGTAAGTACTCAGTCATTAGTTTGGCTGTAATACTCAGTCACTTGCAAAATAGCAAAACCAACTTGAAAAGAATTGTATCACCCCAAAAAGAATCATATATCGCCCACCCTGAACTAACGTCATTCTATAGGAAAAATATTTACGCCCCTTCTCTATTTATATAAAACTGTCATTTACAAAGTGGTATGAAATTGTTTACATTGTTTATAGATACATGTTTAAATTGTTTATAGATGGTTACTTTACTTTTCAACCACATTTATTTTAGCAAAATCTCATTTACACTGTGCTTTGTTTACAAAACAATCCGCAGTCAAATGCTCCAAAACAAACTAGGGCTGTAGTCAACCAAAGAAATTAGTTCGACCAAAGTCTTGTCCTGCGCAACGATTAGTCGACCAAAAAAAAAAAGAGATGGGATGTTTTGATTGAACATTTTTTAACTATTTTCATAGAGCATTTATAAAACAACAACGAAAAACATAAAAATATATAAAACTATAATAATAATACAATTCTTTGCAAATTAAGTGATTTTTTTTAACAGCAAAGTGAGGAGCTCTGTCCTAGGTCTGACAATCACAATTGCACACCTGCCCACACCACACACTACAAAAAATATAACCACTATCTGCCACATAATAAAAAATCCTAATAAAAGCTCTCATTTATACAGGCTGTATATTCTTCTTTACTTTCAAAGCTATGGGTTAACTTTTGTCCAGCTGATCAAAGCATTTTAAAACGCACAAAAAAACAACAAATAGCCTAAAAAACAATCCTAATAATAATAGGCTGTATTTGTAGGATCGCATATAGGTTTATTTTCGTTTTGTTACATTATTTAGGCTATTTTCTGTAAAGTGTACAAATAAAAACAAAAACATATCAAGAAAACACAATCTATTGAGTCAGCATGATAAAGCCGTTAAAGGGACTGTGTGCTCAAGATCGATTTCAAATGTAGGTGCGCTCATGATGGAAGCAACGGACGCACTCTTTTTTTAATTCAAGTGCGTCCACGCCACATCGTGATAAAAACATATAGTGGATAGAAACATAAAAACCAAAACAAGTAGTGTTCTAACTGAATGAATACAGCTAAACTACCTATATCCCTTACTGAGCGTGAAACAGCAGCGCAGCCACTACGGCCAGCCACAGGTGCGAACTGAGTGTTCTATGTGTGTGCGCTAAACTGTGACGCTGTTACAAAATAGCCTAAATTAAAGCATTTAAAGTTGGGGATAAAACATAGGCTAATTATATTTTAGAATGCAGTAATAACTGCTTGTAAATGAATAAATATCTAGGAATAAATTATTGAAAATTTCTTTCTGTTGGTTAAAAAAAGTGTGACTGTACGAACCAATAAGAATGTCAGTCGACCAAGACTGCATTCGACCGATTAGTCGGACTAAACGACTAAAGTTGACAGCCTTAAAACAAACACAATCCTCTGACTCAATCAGGGGCACCATTAAAAATTTAATAAACCTTATACTTCAGGGTTCCTCAAATCTGGTCCTGAAGGGCCACTGCCCTGCAGAGTTTAGTATCAACTCTAATCAAACACACCTGAACAAGCTAGTCAATGTCTTCAAAGTTACTAGAAAATTGCAGGTAAGGGAGTTCAATCATGGTTTGACGGTTGTCGTGTTTGGATGGAGAAGCATAGTTTACTGTAAAGCTACGTCTGTAGTTTTGCTTACCTTGGCGAAAGCCAAGTTTAAATTAGCATGAAGTTTTTAACATCTACTCTCGTGTAATGGAAATTGTTTGAGCTAAACTCTGCAGGAGAGTGGCCTCCAGGGCTGGATTTGAGAAATCCTGATCTACTTGTTCCTGACACTGTATGGGGTCCTTCTGAAGTCTGTACAGGGACGCAAGTGAGTTATTTAAATGGCATGCGTCATGCATCTCTGCACTGTATCCAGGGTAGACACTGATTATAATGGGTTCTATTCAGTGTTGTGCATGGAACGCTTTCAATGAACGACGTTCCCTGAACTCGTTCATACTTTCGCCGAACGCTGAACTTAACGAATCACTTTTCATATCTGCGCTTTTCCACAACGAGTGATCTTTTGAACTAAATAGGTCTTATCTACTTGTGTTTGTGTCATATGAATAATAAATGCCCCATACATGGAATCAGAGTGCCTACTGTACGTAGTAAGTTAAGTTGTTCAGCTGGTAGCTGTTCATTTTCTTTAGTCAAATATAATCAGGAAGATTGTTTTATTATAAATGAATGTAAATGGCATTTTCATCGTTTACTCACTGTTTACTTCCTTTTGAAGGTGTGAAAATGTGTTGGTTGAGTATTGCACATTGAGCAGGGTAAGCCCAAGCTAATTTGACATTACAGTACATTAGGGTTGTAACGGTATACCGGTATGGCGGTTTATCGCGATATTGACATGTACGATTATCATATCGTGCACATTTACTTATCCGCGGTAAAAAAAAAAATTAAACCAGAATTCACCTGCACTGCCGCATGCAACTTCTTTCAGCTTGACTGCTTACACTCCATACCTGTACAGCGCTGAAAATGTCAGAGACAGAGGCTGCGAATCTCTATCTCCCGCCGAAAAAATAAATAAAATCTGCAGTATGGGAATATTTTGGATATCCGAAAAACGATCGTGGTGTTGTCCTTGAAGATGGATATCCAATTTGCAAGATATGTGGACGAAGAGTGGCTGCAAAAGCAGGAAACACGTCGAACATGTTCTCCCATATTCAGGAACACCATCCCTCCGTGAAGATAAAGGTTATTCATAACTTTTATAACTTAAGGCCATATTATTTCTGTCATGCTGAGGGAATCCCGGTCTGTCAAAAAGACGCACACCCGTCTTTCTGTGTTACAATACAGATATGCCACGTAAAATGCGCGATTTAAAAGATAGATGGATGAATAAATCAAAATATAGCTGCAGTAGCCTAAATCAAATCGCGATGTGCGTGTCTGTGAATATACAACGCAAAAAGACTCGTGTGCAAGCCCCTTCGTATATTCAGCGCGTCTCTGTATGAATGAGCAGCGCCGTTTCGTAGATCTAGTACACTCTCAAGTACGCATGACGCACATGGTTTTTAACACTAGAAGTGCCAGAATTCCAAAACTACTAGAACGGCCACAAGCGGTCATTTTGACCGTAGATTCAAAACAGTGTTTATTTCGTTGTTAAATTATTAAATTATTTTCGTCAACCACATTTTTTCAAAGACGAAAACGAGACGATAATAATAATATTATAATGATAATAATAATAAATAGGCTAATAATAATAATAGGACTTGCAGAACTAGTGAACAGTCCATGCAGCAAAACAAACAGCGCAGGACAGGGCAGCGGAACTCGCAGGATCATCCGACATGAACGGAACATCTGGATCGGCCGTGTCTGATGGAGGAGGAAATGTTAACTTGCACCCAGGAAACGTCGCTTTCACTTTCCACCTCCGATTGTTCCCCTGCATCCGAATCATCACTCGTCAAGTTCTGAAGCATATCCAGGGCATCCTGTAGTCCGGTTTTATTTCTGATCAACAACTAATGTAGAAATTATTATATAGCAAACACCGCTGTGACCGGACGGACCTCTGTTGACAGTTGAGAGAGACCACGATCAACCGCGGGATATTTAACAAAAAAATACAGCGAAATTCAGTGCGGTCAATATGACCGTCTATGGCCGAAATAGGTAAATATGTTCATTTTTTTGTTTTGCCTTACGTTTACGTAACTTAATTTATATGAAAAGCATTTTAAATGAAAATACAGACAATTTTAGGAAAAGTCAGGTACCAGCAGGATTTAATTATTTTTTTCAACAAAGTTAGGCCTATTGTAGATATAAAATTCAAAACAGTCAAAATGACCGTTATGGCCGTTCTAGTGTTAAAGCTGTCTCACCCACTATGTGAAGACGTGAACACATATACAGACAGAAAACACTTAATGTGCACTTTAAAATTGTTTTTAAAAGAATAATCATCAAATACACTGACTGAAACTCATAGGTGTTCAGTACAACCTGTAAAAAAAAGTTTGGTTTAGTCTAGGACTAAAATAATGACTAAAATATATTACTATTGTGTATAATTTTTTTGTCCATGTTTTAATTTAGTAAACCTCTCTTGTGTAGACAAACTAAAGTTGTTACATTTTATCTGATTGCATTTTCAAAAATACATTTTGTATTCAATCACAGAATCCAGACCAGTTATTTCAGACAACCCAGAATTTCTGAGGAAATAAATATACATTTCATAACTCTATTAAAAAAAACTTGTTACAATAAACCATGTTCAACCAAAAAACATATCTTTTTTTATTAATTTAAGGGCCATTGTAGCTGATGATGATTATAATAATGATAGTTTAATATCGTATACCGTGAAACCGTGAAACCGTGATATTTTCTGAGACGATTATCATACCGTGAAAATCTCATACCATTACAACCCTACTATGACTACTTTGGTCTGGTTTATGTAGTTACTGCCGTTCAGAATATGCTGGATTTTTGTCAGTAGACTGATCTTTTACCCATGAACCTGAATATACCTTTTTAAAGTCCTGGGTAATTTGGTTCATGCTGGCTAAATTTAAGTTTCACTGAACATACGGTATACCTTGATTGCACCTTATTTTTTCCAATTTCTACATATTATGATTACACATTATTTAGGGGGTAAATATATTCTCTAGCTCAACATTATTTTTCTCCTGGCTATAATAATTGTCTCTTGTTTATTGGTACAATAATTTTGATTAGTTTTGGAGTGCCAGTGATTTGCAGCTGGTAATGGATGGTAAAGAGGTTCTATTGAGTAAGATAGTGGCCTAAAGAATTTAACAAATGAACGTGAACTAGTTCATTTTTAGATATGTGAACTTAGTTCATTTTTAAAAAAAAATTAACTATGAACATGAACTAGTTCATTATCATCTGTGTGAACTGAACTTTGAGCTAGTTCTTTTTAAGTATGAACTGGCACAACACTGGTTCTGTTTGCTTTTGATGGGTGCTCAAATCAACTACGCCAGTGGGCGGGGTCCGCGGTGTGATGATATATAACTTTTTGCCAGTGCATAACTTTTTTGTTTATGTTTTGCTCTTATCTAAATGCAGTCATATCTAAATGTATTTACCGTTGTTGCATCACAGAACCCACAATATTAAAACAAGGTGTTTTTAGAGCTTGGTTGATATATTTTTTTTTTTATGAGGATGGTGTTTCAAACTTTGAAACTTACAGTATGTTTTAGTGGTCCAATGACCTCATGTCAAACAATCATATGGATAATGCATGTGGGTACGTGAGTGTGTAATAGAGAGAGAGAGAGAGAGAGAGAGAGAGAGAGAGAGAGAGAGAGAGAGAGAGAGAGAGAGAGAGAGAGAGAGAGAGAGAGAGAGAGAGAATACATCTAGTTTAGTATGCTTCTGATTATCTGTAGAGCATGTTGAAGCTTGATTTTTGTTGGGACCTTGCAGACCACACTAAAATGGAATTAAAATCTAAAATAAATATCCCTTGGTAATAGTTACAAGATTACATGATGTCTTGCACTTTTTTATCCATTTTTGCTATAAAAAATTCTGCCCTGTGTATTTATTTTACAGGACTTCCCAATCAAAGTGGCCTGGGACCCCAGCATGAGAATTGTCATTGGAATATCCCAGTTACCAAAAGCAGCAGTGGCAACCAGGATAAAGTGATTATTAACCCTAACGACACAGACACTTGGCCTTCCATTACATACTGCAAGAGCCAGCAGACACCAGAATGCACCTTGGATGCTGAACGCCCATCAGAGGACATCAGCAACGGTAGTAGCACTATTATGGCTACAGGAGCTAGCCAGCAGGGTCATTACCCAATCAGTAAAGCCAGCGTTAACCTCAATTCTAGTATGGTCTCTAGTCAAGGTGGCCCTAACAGAGGGTGGGTCTCAGAAGGAAAGGTTGACTTGCCGATGGGCAGTAGAGGCCAGTCCAGCTGGGGTGCTTCTAATCTGAACCTCAACCCCAGTGCCAACCCTGCTGCTTGGCCAGCTCTGGACATGAGGGGCCTGGGGTAGGGTCAGGCCCTAGTAGCATAGTTTACTCAAATTCACTTTCACTTAGTAGGTGTGGCCAAGGAGGAGTGGCACACCCTCACAGCATCATTGGAAATGGTAGCATTGGTTGTGTCAATGGAAACCTTGTAGGGGACTGTGCATGGGGCAACCAGATATCCCAGAACAGCACCAGTCACCCACAAATGTATCTTTCAAAATGAAACCTCCTAACCTTAAAACCGATGGACCAAATAATACTAAACCAGAGCCAATGAGTCCAGTGAACAGCTGGAGAGGAAACCTCAGTCAGTCACCTACTGAGCCTGCCAGCGAAGATGGAACTGCTTTCTGGGCAACGGAGATGCCAAAAATGGAGAATCAAAGGACTCAGGCTGTGATTCTGTAAGCATCTCCTCTTGGGGGCATGGAGGAGCTAGCAGTGGTGGGTGCTGGGGCAAACAGCCAAGCACTGACGCTACAGGTTGGGGCAAACAGCCAAGCACTGACGGTACAGGATGGGATGCTAATGATGGTCCATCCCAAGAACATATGAGTTCCTGGGGCCCTGATACTCCTGTAAGTGAGGGCAGCAGGAATAGTAGCGAGGGCCACCCAGAAAAAAGAGAGAGGTCCTCAAGTGATGATTTGGCCCCTTTGCTGCCAAGGCAGGACTTGGACCCACGTGTCCTATGTAACTCAGGCTGGGGACAGACTCCAGTTCGTCAACACACTGTTTGGGAAATGGAGCAAAGTCCAGACAAAAAGAATGATGCAGGTGGCGAGGTCTGGGGGTCTTCTTCCAACACACCTTTAACTGGACCTGCACCAGCTCCTCCTGGATGTGCCAATCTCAATCACAACGCACCTCCTAGAATGGACACAAGCAAGAGCGAGGAACCTCGCAGAGCCTCGCCAAACACAGGCTGGGGGAGGATCAGCCTCTGCTCAACCTAATGGTGGATTGGCCGAACCTCCTGCAAATAAAAAGGTTCCCAATGGATCAGTATGTGGCTGGCGCGATCCCATTGCTGAGGGTCACAACACCAATGGCTGTGATGGCCAATCTTGGGCTTCTGAAGAGAAGTCTTCTAGCTGGGATGATGGTACTTCTCAGAAGAAAACACAAGGTTGGAGTGATGGACCCAAAACCTCCTCAGGCTGGGGAAGTAGTGGCATTGGTAATAGTGGAGAGTGGGGTGACTCTTCAGAAATACGGAAAAGTGGCTCTGGAAGCTTCTCTAGGGACCCTGAAAACAGAAACTGGAAGGAAACCCAGAGAGGCTGGGGTAAATCAGCACCAACACAGGGTGGTGGTTGGGGTGATTCTCAACATTCCAATGGTTCAGCCCAAGGTTGGGGTGGAAAACTTCAGGAATCCACATGTGGCAACAGTGGAGCTGGATCATGGTGTGGGCCAAATTCTGTAAAACAGAGCAACTCTGGCTGGGTATCAGGAGGCCACCAGGATCCAGGAGATGAGGCCACAGGCTGGGATGAACCATCTCCATCTTCTATTCGTCGCAAAATGGAAATTGATGACGGGACCTCCTCTGGGGTGACCCCAGTGCTTACTGCAAGAGTGTAAACATGTGGGACAGGAATAACTCCCAAAATCATACAGCAACCAGCAAGAATTGCAGCAGTCATAGCATCACTGGACCAAACAATAACAGCAACCATCACCAACACCACAGCCAAGGTCCCACTCAGAACCATGTCAATGGCAACATCAACAATGGCTCACCCAGTCAAGGTGAATCTCCTCTTAACAGAATGCCCATGGGAAATCCAGGTGAGAGAATGCATATATTTATCCCTTTCTAATGCCTATTTTAGTCCTCTGTACATCTGACAAACATTAATATAATTGCTTAAATTATTAAAGTTATAATATAGAGCTCCATCTTTTCACTACTGTCCAAAAAAAAAGAAAGAAAAGAAAACATACACCAGTGAAGATTCCGCAGTGTGCATTCTGCTACCCCAAATGGTTTAGATTTTAACCAGGAATGACATGCCCATGACTATTGCGTACTTGGCCCAGATGTGCTGTTATCATCCTCACAAATGTTTTTTTGTTTTTTGTGTGTGTGTGTTAGTGCTGAGGGATTATTTAGGATATAGATATTTGTTATCTGCCTTTTCCATTTTTCTGAGAGCTTTTTCTGTATTTTCTCTATAAATTGGTTCAGACCAATCTGTCTGTCTCTTACGAGAGGTTCTCTCGTATTGCGTAAGCTGCAGCTCACCGCTGACGGGAAAGATTCATCTTTCTAGAAGTTGAAGCCAAAAATTATC
Organism: Hybognathus amarus; assembly: GCA_030378365.1. NCBI lineage: Eukaryota > Metazoa > Chordata > Actinopteri > Cypriniformes > Leuciscidae > Hybognathus > Hybognathus amarus. Next base: position 12,465 of record JAQIUQ010000043.1, on the reverse strand, counting down.
CTATAATTTTGTCTATCCAATGTGAACGCAGTTCACTGCAGCAGACCATGAGCGGGTCTAGCTAGCAGCTCATTGGTTCGCTCAGGGAGAACTGCTACAGCCTATGAGGAACTCGGTTGAACTCGTGATCAATGAGAACAGACACGCTCTCATTGCGTCAGAGCCCGCCGAACGGAGTGGCCCGAGTCTCATAGATAAGCGAGTTTCCCGCTGTTTTCCGACTTTCATCTCTTCAGCGAGGCTATACGCACCTGCTGATCTCCGAGAGCAAGCCGCGTCGCCGTCGAGAAGGCATCTCTTAGCGAGCGTGTGGACAGAGTCTGAGGAAGCCGGCCGTCTTCGCCACCTTCAGCCATCCTGCGAGCTAGCGCCATCCGCGACGTATATCTTACATTTGTATTTTGCTTGTGTTGTGTATTTTCACAAAAGAGCAGCGAGCGTCTTTTTAAAGATGCCTCGCACACCTCATGCCGCTCCCCTCTCAGCGCCGGAGTCCCGCGCTTATGTGGGACGAGCCGCTTACAGCTGTGCCGACCGGGCTAGCTTTCTTTACTTTACAAGAGAGCCAGCTTGCCCCCGCGCATAGCTTCATCCGAAATGGGTTTATCAATGGTGTGTAGTCCCGCCAGAGGCTGGTCCTGTTCGCCCACCATCACGCCCCTCATCTGCTCGCGCTCCTGTGCTTGTGTGCTACTGCTGTGGCTCAGTGGTAAAACACAAAGCTTTGGCGCCAGAGAGACCCGTGTTCGAATCCGGCTCTTGCAGATAATTTTTGCACGACATGAGAAACGAGTGTGTCTTTAACCCGCTCGAGGCCGGTCAACATCCTGCTAACGTTTCTCTTTTCCTCGTTCGAGCGGCCATAAACGCCCCCGTGCATAGCTTCACCGTGAATGAGTTTGTGTTACTGTTGGTCTTCGCCGAGGCTGGACCTGTTCGCCACTAACACGCCCCCTCATCTGCTCGCGCTTTCAGCTTATTGTGTCTTACTACTGTGGCTCAGTGGTAAAATACAAAGCTCCCCGCGCCAGAGAGACCCGTGTCCGGCTTTTGCAGATAATTGTATGCAGCTCTGAGCTCGCGCCAGCTTTCTCACGTTTTCAGAAAGCGGCCGCGCTCTCCCGACGCTCATGCGTCAGCGGCGACATGAGAAACGAGTGTGTTTTTAGCCCGCCGAGGCCGGTTAGCACCCACCTCTCTAACGTTTCTCTTCCTCGTTCTAGCGGCCAAATTGTCTATTTTGCAGCAACGAGCCTGTTATTACATGAACGCCTGCAATAACGCCGACAGATTCCGATTGACGCCAATGCTGTTCAAGCACACCCGTGTCTGAACAGAGCCCACTCTTTCAGCTGGCTATGCCGCCTGAGTGTTATCTGTAACAGATGTGCCCACGTCCGTGCTCACATCTTCTTTCTGCCCGCTCTATTACACGGCCAGGTCGCGTGCATCCCAGCCTCTTCAGTCTTCGTGTCCCGCTCGCAGCGCCACTCACGTCTCTACATGCACGCGACCCCGCGCGCGTCAGGCTATATCTGCAGTCTCTGCCGCTTACAGCGCTCAGGTTTCTCATCACGCACTCTGCGCCGCGCGTCACCTGCTGCAGCCTGTATCAGGCGAAAATGTAAACAGGCATAAGTGCATAATGTCTGGTTTACACCAAACATACTATAAGTGTAGTATATGTGCCCACAGTTCAGTGTTCACTCCTATACTCAAGCACCACACTTGTGCCCGCTGCAGTCTCGTGCCCGCTTGCAGCGCTCACGTCTCTACATGCACGCGACCCGCGCGCACCACAAGTGCAGCCTTTCAGGCTATATATAGGCTCTGCCGCTCACAGCGCTCAGGTTTCTATCACGCACTCGCGCGTCACTTGTGCAGCCTGTATCAGGCTAAAACGCAATCAGGCATAAGTGCAGAATGTCTGGCTTTCACCAAACATGCTATAAGTGTAGTATATGTGCCCACAGTTCAGTGTTCACTCCGTACACACAAACACCACACCTGTACCATGCTGCACACTGTAAGCGCGCTCACACACGTGCTCAGCCCGCTATGTGTATACACATACATGTGTTGTATACACACGCTTTTTGTGTAGAACATGCGCCCACATCCTGTGTTCGCCCATACACAAAGCACCACACTCCCTGTGCCTCTGTCAGAGCCCACTTTCAAAAAGTGGACACTTCCCTCTGAGTGTAGGTCCCGTTGCCTAAACATTCTCAGCGGTGCTCACACACTGTGTCCAGCCCGCTATGTGCAACAATCTGGCCGATATAGCCAGTCACCCGCTAGTGTCACGCTTCTAAGCGTGGGAAGCTATCCCGGAATCTCCCCATGGGTGCTAAGCACAATAAAATACGGCTATCTGTTACAGTTCCGTCGCCGCCCTCCACGCTTTCGGGCGCGGCCCGAAACTACAGTGATTTTAGAAGCAACAAACAGTCCTCCCGTTCGGCCTGATCCTTAGCACCCGGTACGTTCACGAAGTGCATGAATACGGCGCTCGCCCCCTGCGGAGCCAGGGGCTGCGAATTTTGTAACTATTTGGACGACTGGCTGATTTTGGCACAATCACAGACGGAGCTACTGTCTCTTTGTACAGTCCTCCTCGACCATCTGAACACCTTGGGTCTCTCTGTCAACTGGACAAAGAGCTCGCTTCAGCCCTATCAGACGAGTTTCCTTCCTGGGAATAGATCCAGCACTCAGTGGCTATGACGGGCTCGCTTATCTGACACAGCGGCGCCGCTGTTCAGCGTCTCGCCGCACTCTGTCAGACGGACACCTCTCACACCTGAAAACTTTCAGAAGGCGCTGGGTTACATGGCCTCAGCCTCCGCAGTACTTCAGCTGGGTCTACTGCGCATGCGCCCCTTCAGCTGTAGTTGAAGAGCCGTGTGCTCACTCGTGCGCTGGACCCACGGGCGCCAGGCTGATCAAGAGTCACGCAGACCTGGATATCCTCGGCTCTGCCAACCATGGAACAGTGGCAGAAGGGTTTCAGTGAGGTCGTTACCCATGGGAACCGTCTCTCGCCGATAAGTCTTTCAACAGACGCATCCAACTCAGGTTGGGTTGCGGTCTGCGAGGGCTCACCGGCCTCTGGCCATCTGGTCAGGTTCAGAGAGCTCCCTACACATAAACTGTCTGGAGATGGTCGCGGTCGAGAACTCGCTCGCGCTCCTCCTCCGCGCATTCGGGATCACCACGCATTGATCCGCTCAGACAATGCAGCCATAGTCTCCTCATTTCAACCGTCAGGGCGGTGTCAGATCCAGGAACCCCTTCCTGATGACGAAATGCATTTTAGTTGGGTCCCAGGAGCCACCTGCTCTCGCTAAGAGCGACGCACGTGCCGGGCCACCTGAATGACGGCCCAGACAGAACTGTCCAGGAACCTCATCCTTCCGGGAGAATGGTCCCTGCACTTTCAATCAGTCCAGAAACTGTGGCGACATCTCGGCAGAGCAGAGGTGGATCTCTTCGCGTCAGGAGGAGAACGCTCACTGCCCAATGATCTTCTTAAGAGCGGAGGACGCGCTGAGCCCAAGGAGTGGCCAGCCGCCCGCCTTAGGCTTTCCCTCCGGTCTCCCTGTACCACAGGTTTTACAGAGGATCAGGGAAACACGCCACTCGTGTGCTCCTGCATAGCCCCGCGTTGGGAGAGTCAGACTTGGTTCCCGGACCTCGCTTAGCTGTCGCAGACAGCCCCGTGGCCCATTCCAGTCAGAGCAGATCTCCTCTCTCAAGCTCGCGGCACGATCTGGCATCCCCACCCTAAGCACTGGGCGCTTCATGTACGGGCCACCAACAACTATCCGATGCTGATCACCCGGGGAGAGTTAAACACGATCATGAACACCAGAGCGGCTTCTACTGAGGAAGCTCTATGCGTCAAAATGGTCTGTGTTCTCAAAAGGGTGCACCGACAAAAACCTAGACCCTCAGCGGTGCGACGTGTCGTCTTTGCTTGTCTTCCTTCAGGAGATGCTGGATAAGGGCAGGTCCCCATCCACTCTCAAGGTTTACGTGGCAGCTGTTCGCGGAGTTCGCTGAACCCTCGACGCGCTAAGTCTCTGGGCAAAGACGAGCTAGTCATCCGCTTTCCTCTGGGGAGCTAGAAGGATGAACCTTCAGCGCCCTCGGTTCCCAGTTGGGATCTTTCTATAGTTCTCAAAGCTACTGGAAGCCTCCCCCCGTTCGAGACACCGTTAGAGTCTGTGGACCTAAAATACCTCTCGTGATTAAACCGTTTCTGTCTGCCCAGTCATCAGTAAAACGCGTGGGAGACCTTCACGCGCTCTCTTCTAGCGCTGCGTGTCTTGAGTTTGGACCCAATGACTACATAGTCTTCCTCAAACCTAGACATGGATATGTCCCCAAAGCGATTGGTACCCCGTACAGGGATCAGGTTTTTCCCATCTGGCTCACCCATCCAGATAACGAATGTGACGCCAATCTCCTTTGTCCGGTTCGGACTCTGAGATTGTAGACTACACACGCTGCCGCGTTCAGACGCTCTGAGCAGCTTTTGTTTCGTTCGGTGAGCGCACCAAGGGTCTGGCCACCTCGGAAACAGACACTATCCTAATTGAATTGTGGACGCTATTGCTTCTGCTAATGCATCAAAAGACCTGTCATGCCCTTTGGGCATCAGGGCTCACTCCAACAGAGGCATGGCCTCACCGTGGGCATGGTCCAGCAGCTTTTCCATTCAGACATATGCGTGGCAGCGGGAGGGCTTCCCTTCCACCTTGTCAGATTTTACCTTGCAGGCAAAGCTACTCAGCAGCCTAGTATGCTTCAGCTCTCATGTCGAGCTGCACTATTGGGAGTCACACTCATACAACCGGCGTGCCGCTTGTTCCTCCCTCATGTGCTTACATACTGACACTATCACCGGCCCGTCTGCTGGTCCTTTTTATGTCACGTACATTAATTTCCCACTTATAAGGGTCCCGGGATTCCTCCCCGGGACTCATTGTGGGATGCCTAAGCGCGCACGGCGTCCACCAGGTGTTCCCGTAGCGTGAAGCGAGCTACGCAACACGAGAGAACCTCTCGCGAGATACGAGTCGGTTACCTAACGTAACCTCGGTTCTCTCTAGATGAAGGAACGAGTATTGCGTTCCCGGCCGTGCTTGCGCTACCAGTGTCTCGCTTCATTCAATGAAACCGGAAAAACAGCGTGAACTCGCTCATCTATAGACTCGGCCACTTCGCTCGCGCGGGCTCTGACGCAATGAGAGGCGTGTCTGCTTCTCATTGGTCACGAGTTCAAACCGAGTTCCCTCATAGGCTGTAGCAGTTCTCCCTGAGCGAACCATGAGCTGCCAGCTAGCGCCGCTCATTGGTCTGCTGCAGTGAACTGCGTTGACATTGGCATACAAAATTATAGGATAATTTTTTGGCTTCAACTTCTTAGAAAAGATGAATCTTCCCCGTCAGCGTAAGCTAGCTTACGCAATACTCGTTCCCTCATCTTAGAGAGAACCGAGGTTACGTTAGGTAACCGACTCGCTTTTCAGTCAATAATATGATTATCTGATGCAGTTCACTGACTTTTTTAATTATATGTACAAGTTAATAAGACAACTAACAGTTATTTTCATAATCAATCATATGATTTATTTGATCAATTTTATTATTTATTTGATTAATTGAATTGGAAAATATATTTTTTGTATTTTAAATACTTCATCTTAAGTTATTATACTGATACTGTTTCAGGATAGGGAGAGCTCCTAATGTCCAGTCAAATACAGAACTCTCTACATGGGGCGAGCCAGCCAATTCCAACCCTTCTGTGGACAATGGCACTTCGGCTTGGGCCAAGGCCAACCCACAAAGAGCTGTGGAGGATGGGGTGAAAGTGCTTATGACTCCAGTGGACCTTATGGCAGAGGCAATGCACCTTCTGGACCAGGCCCCTGTCAAGAAGGTAAAGAATTAAAATAAAACTCTTCACATTTAAAGCACTTAACAAGCTATAACGGGCTATTACAAAAATCTTAAGTCATTGCTGATTCTTAAAGTCCCCTGACATGTAAAGTTTTCACTTTTCTGAGGTTTTTTTAACATTAGTCTTAGTTCCCCTAGCCTGTATTCAATCCCTCGTGTCCAGAATTTCCAATCGGTGTAAACTCTGTAGCTTTGGCTATCTTTGTCTTCTCTGCATCTCCTGATCTTGAATCTGCTCGTTATTGCGTCCTTAACAAGGAAAGTTTTCCTCCCCTTTCTCTGCTTTGCCCGCCCAGAGAATTTGGCTTGCTTATGAGAAAAATGAGCGAGGAACAGGAAGTACAAAACACGCAGGCACGATTTTAGCTTTTTCCTCGAGAGATGATCATGTCTTGCAAACGAGCGAAGTATGGCAGTTGATCAGGTGTTCGGATGTACAAATGAACACAAATATATTTTTTATTTCCTTCATACGAGCCTCTTCATACGAGGTTCTTTCATCTGAAGAAACAATGGGTTAATTTTAATTTTCTCTGGAAATGTGCCAACACAACTTCCCCCACAGATATGACTGTTTCCTCAACTTGGGCCAATATAGAACTGGCCTCGATGAACGTCTGTAAATAAATCGATTCGAGCTACCAGCATCACACTGTGATTGAGACATCACAGTCCCGACCAAAGCCCAAGAGAGTGTTGGTGCTGGAAGTCAATTTCCCATTCATTACTCCCATTGACATTTTGTAAAATTCATATCTAAAGAGAATTAGAGCATGTCTGAGGATAACCAGCTAAGGCTGAACTCATAAGCATACAACATATCATTTCAAGTGAAAAAATTAAAAAGTCAAGGGTACAGAGCCTGTGTACATGTTTTCATTTCCGAGCAAAGGAACTCCTCCCATAAAACCACCGCGCCTCACTGAAGCTCGACTGAAGCCACCGTGTGAAGAGCTTTCTGAGTGATTTCCAAATCTGACAACAGCCACGTGCGAACTTTTTCCTCCAGTGGATTTCATATAGTGAATGTGCAGGGAAGCTCCTTCCTTGATTTACTGAAGCTTATATGTAAACGCATTTGCAGCTGCCCATACTAAAACATTCAGCATCTGGCCGCTCATAGGCTGTGCTGTGGCAACTGCATGGCGCGGGGCACTCTCTCTAGGTGCAACCAATGAACTCAGCCCTACGTCATTACACCATATTCAGTCTTCTTGTACCTTCGCGGGGTTTCAGACATGTTACACGACTCAGCTGCATCACTGTGGGATTGTGGGATTGCTCAGGATTGTGGGTAATGAAGCACTTATCCAATACATTGTAAATATAAGGGATTTATCTTAAAACAAGGTTAGTGCCCCATGAACTTTTGGCATTCATATGAACATATACAATCACTTTGTACAGCCATAGCTGGTTTAAGTCGTACCATGTATAGTTACGTTTTTAATGGCTTATATCCCAACTGTCAATGGAGAAATTGTATTGAATTTTTACTTCTGGTACCGGCTTTGGGTGGGACTGTGATGCTCTATTTTTCAAGCTCAGACAGGTCATTTTTCTCTCTAAATCGTTCAATACTGTTTATGCATAGGTCAAGCCAGTGACTAAAATATCAACTTCACATCATTTCTTTTAGTAGGATGAAAATAATCGTATTTAAATTGTGATCAAATTATACAGAAAGCGATCAAAGAACAATCTTTCCACACAGCGCAAGTTTATCTGGGACAACTCGTTATGAAATCAATGATGCACGTTACACTGGACAACAAAGCACTTACTGTATGTACATCATCGTGTTTGCATTGGTGAAAGCATTAGAGAGAGAGTGCAGAAACTGCGTGTGCAATCATAAGATCTTCATTCCGTGATCAACAGACATCTGCTTGCTCAATGCTCATCACAGCAACATTTTATGTGATGGGAATAGATACTGAAATACTAAAAAAACTTCTCATGATTCGGTAATCTCAATAGCTATATATGGCGGAATTATAATGTCAATAATCGTGAGAAGATTTGAGATTCTTGCCAGAGGAAACAAGATCCTCACGAGAGGAAATGAGTTCTGCATGCACAAGTGAAAGCCGCATGCAGGCATATTACTTTCGCGTCCAGAATTTCTCTGCTGGCGCTGAGCAGGATTGTAACCCGCTGAGGAGAAAACTGTGCTATGAGCGCACACAGAATCCCATGTACAAGTCCTTGCTCTGCTGCTCATGAAACTCTAACCGGTTTCGCCTGTGGTTAATAATTTGGCAGTAGGTGGGTCGATCCATTCGGCATCATTTCACTACACATGATTGGGTACAGTTCCTGTCATCTGTGATTGGTTGAACCATTTCACTGTGTGCCAAATTATTCGAAACGTGGAAATCTTTATATTACTGTTGAACTGTGACTATAATTTCCAGTAATAAAACATTAATTTATTTTCACTTCTTAAGTTCATGTAGTAGTAGAGATTAAAGGCTCTTCTTGGTTGATATTTCTGTATTATACATTCTTATTCTAATATTCCGAAGATATAGAAGTTCTGATTTCCATGAGCTGTAATCATTAGCAGAACTATTCAGATAATTTAATGAATGAATTGAGTAAAAGTAATATCACACTGTAAACTTAAAAAATATGAATGCAAGTATGAGAGTAGATGTTGAGAATAGATGTTAGAATGTACTGTACAATGTAAATATACTGTGCAATGTAAACTGTACAGTAAAATGTTCCCTGTCAGTTTCTAGTCAAGTTCACATCCACTTGTAAACTTCGAAAAGTTAATAAAAGATCTTACAAAAAGTCAGATGGATTTCTCTTTTTTTTTAGTTAAAAACAAACTACATATTATCGCTCATCTGCATCCTCTTCGCCCTGCCATGATCATCTTCTACTGAAGTCACTGTTCGATCTCGAGGGATTTTGCGCAGACTTTCCGCATAACCTGGGACATGTTCAGAAGTGAATTGGTTTGTGTGCGATGTTGATTTTGCCGTGTGCTGCTGCACCATCACACTGTTTTACCCAAACTGTTAAGACCGGTGATTTTTTGTCGCAGTCTGTGGGGTCTCTCAGTGTTTTGAAAATCAGCCGACAATTTTTAAATCGTCCTGTGTGAACCAGCCTTTATGTGTTATTTATCAGTGGAGACAGTTTAGAAAATTTCCATCCAGTCATCCTCAGTTGCAGTAGTTTGCCGGTGCTTAGGCTAGTGCAAGTCAACGGTTACTTTAGCATGTCATTAAAAATCTGTTTCATCACTCCACAGTACACAATTTTCCACAATTTAACTTGCTCTGGTTAAGAATAACATGACTGCATCAGAAAGTAAACCCAGAACAGAAGCACATGACAGTCTGGATGATCTAGCTAGCTTAGTAATAATTGTTGAGGTGAACGAAAGGCAACATGGTGATTTGATATGTCATTTTCGCAATTGCAAGAACAAACCTAGTAAATGTTCATTCGCAAAGTTTTCACACAATTTCTCTTTGAAGATTGAGAAGGATTTAACTTTGGATTATTTACTGGGGGCTTGGACAATAGACACCGGTAGAGACTCTGAAAACTTAAGGATTTCGCATTCAATCATTTTAGACCAGACGACTTTAAAGACCTTTATTCGAAACGGTTTATGACAAGGAATGCATTTTCAGCTGTCTTTCCAGATTCACATGTAATATTTTGTTAGGTTACTCTAGCTGAGCTAATGAAGCTAGTCCTTTCCATAACTGATAGATCGACACTGACAGATGTTAAGTGGAACAATACAGTAACAGTTTAATGCATTGTGTTACAATAATAGTGTAAACTAAGAATATAGTTATTTCTTAATTGGTCAAACAGTCTGTCAAACATAGTAGTCGTATTGCTTTACAATCCACTAAAGTTGTTTATTTGTCTATGTTGTGTGTAGCAATACATTGTATTTAACCAGAGATGTATAAAGTACTAGAAACCCGGACTTGAGTAAAAGTACAAGTGCTCTATCAAAAAAGTGAATTGAGTAGAAGTTGAAGTGCTCCTTAAGTACCACACTTAAGTAGAAGTACTAAAGTCTTCAACATTTTTTGTACTTAAGTATTGCAAGTAGTTTATTTAAAAATTCACTACTTAAGTACTAAAAGTAAAAGTACAAGTATTGTGTCATGTAATTATTAAAGAAAGCAGTCAAAAGTTTAAACTAGCAATCAAATAAGGCGCTTTGGCGAGAATACAAATTTGCTTTGCGGCCGCCAAAAAAAATGTCATTGCAAGAAAACGTCTCAGGTTACGAGTGTAACTCTATGTTCCCTGAGAACAGGAACGAGACAATACGTCAAATGACGCAATGGCGTTCCCCATTGCGTCATTCGACGTATTGTCTGCGTTCACTGTTCCCATTCCCTTCGAAAGGGAACCCCTGCATTAGTTGTCAATGTGTGTGTCAATCAATACCATTACCCTATAAAACTGGCGTGCAATTTCAGGCAGCATGAAAGTCAACTTGCAACAAATGATTCATAAAATTTTTATAATTGTAACGAGTAACTAGCAGAACATTAAAAAAATATTGAACTAAAGTATTAAATTCATCGAAAATATCTACTTAAGTAAAATTAGAAGTATGAGAAAAAAACAATACTCTTGTAGAGTACAGATACAGCATTTTAGTACTTAAGTACAGTACTTAAGTAGTTCTACTTCGTTACTATACATCTCTGTATTTAACTTATACAAGTTATTGTTGTTTATCTACAAAGAAAAAGGAGATGTGCACTGTACTAGTCCTTTTATTACATATATCATAAATTATACTCTGTTTCTGTAGTGATGAGTGTCAGTGGCAGGTAAATAGACTTGCGTGATTGTCATGTGGACCGGCTCTTTCGGTTCCCTAGGTAACTTCATATCACTCTGCCGCTGCTGTAGACCGTGCTAATAAATAAAAGTAAAACCATATAACTATTGCAATGCGAAAGGGAAGTCTGATGTCTAATATTATTCTCTCAAAAGACTCTTACATCGATAGTCTGGCGTTATAATGGATTTGCATATGGTGTACTGTGGAGTGGGTAAAATGGCATGTTTTAATGGCATGCTAAAAGCTACTTTAGTTGTAAAAGTTACCACAAGGACTTGAACATGGGATTCTGCACACGCTCAAAGCACAGTTTTCTCTTCGTGGGTTACAATCCTGCTCGCGTGAGCAGAAAAATTCTGCACGCAAAAGTAATACGGGTTTCACTTGTGCACGCGCGTATCTCATTTCCTCCCACGAGCATCTCAAATCTTCTCGCGATTGTTGACATTTTAATGCCGCCATAGCTGTAATAGTAAAAACATATAATAGCTGTAGTAAAATTATTCAAGAGAGTTTCACATGTAATATGTAGCTATTTCATATGCAAGCATGTCAGCCAATCACAGCAGTGGGCAGTTACACTAAATCCCACAGCAGACACGCCCCTTCATACAGAGGCTAAAATCAGGCTAGGAAAAATGCCCTTTATTACTAAATTATGAATATTTTTAATCTAAAAAACATACTAACACTATAAGGGCAACCCAGGAAACATTATAAAATTATAAAATGTCAGGGGACCTTTTAAATGTTGTTGTTTTTCTTAAATGTTTTTTTTATTATATTTTTTTTATAAATATGATGATAAAGTTAAACTACACTGACCTCTGGTGGTTGAATTTGGGACTGGGCTATTATTTGAAGTTTTACAATATTTAGGATCCCACTACCCAGTTACGTATTATTTCCACATAAGCATATTTGACGATTACGCGCTTTATTAGAATTGTAATGAGACGAGTTTGGGGTGGTGATGGTGCTGTGGATAAGACACATGCCTTTGGTGTGAGAGACCAGGGTTCAGAATCCACTGTGAGACACCAATGTGTCCCTGAGCAAGACACTTAACCCCTAGTTGCTCCACAGGCGTGCGACCTCTGACATGTATAGCAATTGTAAGTCGCTTTGGATAAAAGTGTAGCTAAATGAGTAAATGTAAACCATGTTTTCCACCAAAATAAAGATTCGATGCCGTTTCCGTCAAAATAGAATACTCATGTGCTTATCTCTTCAGAGTATAGAAATTAAAGCAAAACTTACTTATGAAAGTTGCTTTTATTTTTCTGTGCATTTCTTTTACAACATATGGCTATTACTGCCATGGGATTAATATTATAACTAGTTTTAGTAGTGTAATGTAAATAATAATACATTTTATTTATAATGCGCTTTTAGTGCGCGCTTTTACAACTAAAAGAGTTTAGAGTTCTCTTACGAGAGGTTCCTCTCGTATTCGTAACAATGAAGCCAAAAATTTTATCATTGTGGTGATTGCAGCAGCACTTCTCATGCACAGGACCTCACGCTCATGGCATAATAGCTAATTTCAAAATGTCTGACAATACAGAATTAGGAGGCAGCGCTGAACAGCACCCAATCAGGCGGGCAACAGTTCACTTGTGGTGGGAATATGCCGCCAAAAGGGCGTGGCT
>JAQIUQ010000042.1:0-38768 GCA_030378365.1 Hybognathus amarus | reverse complement strand
ACCCCGCAGAGTCTTTACACAGCTATCGGCATTGTTTCACGTCACATTTTAGTACCGGCTCAGATTGCCTTAGCTCGGTCAGAACCTCACCGGAGGTGATACAAAGAGTACCCGAGCAGGCCAGGCCGGCGATTGCTATAGGCAAACTGAGGCGGTTGCCTCAGGGCGCCAAATGTGTTCGGGGCGCGCGAGGGCAGCGCGCTCTGACGTCGCCTTGACCTACTCTGCTACTCCCCATTGATCGAAAAATCACAGAGTTAGAATGAAAAAAGAAAAACGTTTATTAAAGATGGATCATTCTAAGGCGCCCTCAGCCACACGTTTAATTACTTAATTACTGATTATTAGACTGAATTGATGATTATTGTTCGATCTTTTCCGGGGGTTGACTTACGTTGGGCAAGTGCTCAGCTGCTGCGCGTCGATCGGAAATGAAGCGGTATAATAAACCCTCTCGGTCGACAGGGACGAACAAAGAGAAAGCAACAAAATAAAAAGAAAGTCCAGTTTAAAGGTTAGCCTTCTCATCTCAGCCATAAAGTGTCAACGCAATAAATCAGGCGTAGCAGCCTACTTGAGATTCCCGGTGACCGCACGTGCTTTTTGAGCAGAGACCTCTACATGCTCACTATTTTTATTATTTTTTGTCTTAACGGCCCATAAGCTCTGTACATCGGCAGCCCATTCGTTTTGTTTTGCTTAATTGCTGACGTTGAGTTGCTTCCAAGTCTATAGCTTACCTATAGAAATTTGTACAAAACTAATTATGAAAGTTTCTTTTATATTTAATTGCATTTGTTTTACAATATAGCCTATTATGTTGAAGTGTAATGTAGACACTGTAACTAATAGAGGTTTGAATTTTTCTTTGTTCAAATTTGCACACTGAATACAGCAGATTGATGAATTTAACATTTAAATTTGATTTAAAATAGAATTAAACATTAAAATGCACAACAGTTGCGGACTCTGAAACCCCCTTTCAGTTGTAGCAGCCAGGTAATAATTGTAATTTATCTACAAGATATTACATTACACAATAAAACAATGCAGCTATGTAGGATAATAGAAATATCCTTGAATGTTATTTGTAGCATTGTATAAACAATTTATCACAGATCCTTCAACTTGTTAAAGTTTTGGAGTGATTATAAGAGTATTTTTGTTTTAGTTCTAATAATTACTCATCATCAGTTTTGGGCATATTACTTAAAAAATAATTAGTTACAGTTACTTCTCACAAATTCTCACAGAGTTAGTAACTGAATTAAATCATTATAAAAAGTAACTAATTACCAGGGAAAGTACCTATTGTGTTAAAAAAGTTAAAATAGGCCTAACTTGGATGCACCCAATACTAAATATCTTAAATTAATTAAATGGATTGGACGCTATAGAATAAAATTATTACTTATAAAACATTGTACACTTATCTACACTATTTGTAATGTTGCTGTGGGCAACATTCGGCTGCACACCGATAAAATGCAATATATTATTGTAAAAATGTTCATTACTATAGCTAGAACAATACATAACATATACATACTGTACATAATACACAATTTTAGGTTTAGAATTTTTAATATTAATATACAGACCACAACTGGCCAACAAATAAGTCATTGTAAAAAAAATTATGCTTAAACGTACCAAAAATAAATAATAATAAGGGGGGGGGGGCGCTAAAATCAGCAATCTCGCCTAGGGCAACCAAAGGGATAAAACCGGCCCTGGGTACAGGTACAGACTTTTACACAGTGGAAAACCAAACAAAGGCGAACCCGAGCTTAGCTGAGCCGAGGCGGAGCTTGTGTGTTTAGTGGAAAAGCGCCATAATACATCTTGTGGTGTATATTTAGTGCTTGAATTCCTTTAATGTAGATGGCTGCTGCTAACGGTTCACTAAAAATGGTGAATAGTTAGGCGGAGGTGGGATCTCTGTCTTGTTCCCAGTGCAGTTTAACCTATGTGATTTTAGTCAGTTGGTGATGATCGTGGCTGAAGGTGATTTATATAGAATTTTGATCCAGTTAATGAATCCCAAAGTCAAAGAGAATGGACATTTTTCTTTGTTGTGTTTACATAAGATTTATTAAACAGCTGAACGCAGCATAACATAATAGAACAGAATGCAGCTGTCTCCAGATATGGTTCACACTCAAGCTTCTTAATGTTATGCTCTTATTAGTACTTGACCTATAAGGAGGATTTATATTTATTAGGTTAATAATGAGATCTGTGTTCAATGAGTGAACAAGGAGTGGAATATCTGGTGGATCAGATGTAGGAAAACAAAATGATTGTGATTCTACTGCTAATAGAACAAGCCAAAAGATGGCTATAGAGTGTATAGGCTATGTATGAGCATGTGTAATGGTGATTTAAAAAGGCGTCAATTTTCTCAGACATGCAACAGATGGTGCTGTAATGCCCCCATTTCAGTTTTCATAATTCATTATTTCCCAGTGTGTGTGTGGCTTTTACAGTTGTGCTCAGAATTAATGGCACCCCTGGTTGAATATGAGTCAAAACTAGCTGTATAAAATAAATCTGTATCGTTTATCCTTTTAATCTTCATTCAAAAAATTGCCAAAAATCTAGCCTTTTTATTGAAGGAAAATAATTGAAAGTGGGGAGTGGGGGGGGGGGGGAATCACATTATGAAATAAATGTTTTTCTCCAAAACACATTACACTCAATTAATAGCACCCTATTATTAAATACTTTTTGCAAGTATACCTCCAAGTACCTTTCATCTCTCCTTTACGACCTACAGTCCCTGTAGTCTCCTCCTATAAGTGTCCCTGATGGAGTTTGGAGAACAACTGACAAAAGATCAGAGACCATTCCTCCATTCAGAATCTCTCCAGATCCTTCAGATTCTCAGATCCATGTTGGTGCTTCTTCTCTTCAGTTCACTCCACTCATCAGGTCAGGGAACTGGTATGGCAGAAGCTTCATTTTTTGTGCTCCGTAACACATTTTTTGTGTTGATTTTGATGTTTGTTTCTGTATCCGCTTGTTCTCCTGTTGGGAAGATCGCAACCCACGCCCATTATAAGATTTCTAACAGAAGGCTTCAGGTTCAGATTTTTTATCTGTTCGTAGTATTTGAGTTTGAAAAAGGTAATGCAAAGGTACCTAAAACATTAAAGGGAATATACTTCAGAGGTATTTTACTCGCAAAAAAATCTAGGGGTACCAATAATTGTGGCCAATGTGTGTTGGAGAAAAACATTTATTTCATAATGTAATTTCCCCCTCTTTAATTTTTTTTTACTTCAATGATTTTGGAAATTTTTTGAATGAAAGATCAAAAGTATAAAACAATGCAGATTTATTTTTTACTGCCAGTTTTTATCATATTTACCAGGGGTGCCATTAATTCTGAGCACAACTGTTAGCTGTCATGCAGATGATGGCTGTAATTCTTACTTGTCTGTGTGTGTAACAAATGCCAGATTTCAAATGAAATATCTACGCCAGGTTATCATTTTTCGCCTTTACCAGCCAGTCTCTCTCTCTTTTTTTACTTGCAAAGAACCAGGTTTCCTCTACCGCTTTGATTTTTACAGGTCTCATTGTCTGCCTACAATATTCAAAGCCACCCCCACCCTTTAATTTACAAACACTAGAATTTTCCATAGATTAAATTATGTAACTAATGTAATAATAGATTCATGTTAAATAATTGAGTGTTATGGGGCCCTACCTTTTACCCAGCCAATTGACTCTGTGACGACGCATGTATCATTCGTCAAACTAGGAAATCAACTTGTACTTCCTGGGCAGTCCAGCTCAAGCATCCTGGTGCTATTTTGCAGTACCAGAAAACAATTGCGCCACTGTGTCGACGGTACGGTTACAAAGAAGGGGAGTGAGGACTCAAGTGCAGAGCAAGAATTTTTAATTAGAAAGGAAAACAAACACGAAGCAAAAACCCACTGAGGGTTGTTGGAGGGAAAACACAATAAATAAAACCTGAAACAATAACTGAACTTGATGAACAAAAACTGAACCTGAACAAGAACATGCTCACAGGGAAAAATGGGAGACAACGACAAGAGCTCATAGCTCAACATAACAAAACACCCATGTGCATCATCGAGACAGGACAGACATGTGAAACACTGACTTTATTTTTTTTCTGTCAGTGGCGCAAGTGTTTGCGCGTCGCGCATATATTCAGATGCTTTTTTAAAGCCATGGTCCACATTAAGACCTTTCCTAAGATCAGCCAATCATTCATTCAAGATTCGACCAAAAAAAAAAAAAAACGTAAAAAACTGGGCCTTCCTCACTGTCTAGACGGTGAAGTGGTTCTCCACTTCTCAGACTTTGTGCAGTGTGTGGCTATCTTTTGTGTTTTTATTGTGCTGAAAAAAAAACACAGCCTTAAATTACTTAAGTTTTAAATTAGCGTAAAGAGATGACAGAAAATTGGATGGGTGTCAAATCAGCATCACATGTTTCAGGTCTCGCGACAACATCATGCTGAAATCTGTGTTATTAATGTTATTATTTATTGTTAAAATCATGTCACAATGATGTGTCACATGAATTTGATGTCCCTACTGAATGTTGGTGCCTTTAATTATGGAAATTAGAAAAAGTTTGATTTAATTAGTTATTTAAAAAAACAATATAATTTACACCAAACTATTTCTAATGATTTAGTAAATCTTCTTGAGCCCCCTTTGAAGTTCGCTGAAGGCCCCAAACCCATATCATTTGCTTCACAAAAATATAACCAAATAAATAACTATTTTGTGAATGTGCATCTTTAAAACACATTGTCTCTAAAACTAGACTTTACATAATATTAAAACATTTTTCAATGTTTCTTCACTGCTTATTTTTTCAAAAATAATTTTTATGACTGAACCTATTACTCTATCTTTTTTTTTGTTTGTTTTTTTGCCCTAGAGCCAGATGTTGCTTCAAGTGATGCCACAAACATGGAGTGCACCCTTCACAGGGATAAAGACCATTTTATCATCAACGGCAAAAGTGGTGGAGCAGTGGTAAGTGCTTGAATGTCACAGAATGAGATCGAAAAGTAGAAGGCGAGAAGAAATATTTTGTTTGTCAGTTGTCAAGAAAAAATATGTAGATTTTGTTTTAGGGTTTCTCCCCTGTGGAGACTAAACACGTTGAAAGGAACACTGAAACAGCAGGAGTTCCATTTCTTAGCCTGAGCTGTTTTAACCAATCTTTCACCACAAAGACATAAAGAAATATATCACCAGAACTGATTCATCCCACAAAACGAACATGTTCGTCCGAATCTTCACGATGACTTGGCATTGACATAAAAACCATTTAAGATGTGTCCACACAAACCCAGCTATGCAGAATCTGTGAACGATAAACACAGGATTCTAGGGGAACTCAAAGCGCTCACAACCGGTGGCAAAGGCAGAAAGCAGACCCATTAGTCGGAGGTCCCGCCTCGACACTTCAGAGCTAGATCTGACCGACGAGCATAAGCCTGCTATGATCTTTTCCGCCTTTGCAGATTCAGAAAGTTCACTTTGAAGGATTTTCCCACTGTAAGTGACAGGCTAACATTATTGTCGGTAAACTTCCAGTTTGTGGCTCTGTCTTTTAATCATGAAGATCAGCTTTTAGCTGAAATGAGCCATCTACACACAATCCGTTTAAATGGAACAATCTGCAGACTGTAGACTCATACTTGTCTTTCAATGGTATGTGTGTCAGGATAAGCTGGACGAGGATGTAATCCATTTGCCGGTCGACGAATTTAAATTTATGCTGATGAAGGAAATTGTATCTCATTACTGTGGTGAACATCAATTATCAGGGTTTAAACTGATTTTTACAGTGCTCAAGGCTTATTTAATCCGTATGAGATGTTGCTTCCGCATTTCCTCACATTGTCCCTGTAGAACATTTGAGATGGTTTTGAGCCATGGGTCTTTGCGTTTAATTCAGGAGTCTTTGAAACCAAACAAAAGGGATGCTAAGGGCCTGTTTTCCCTATTATCCCACCAATTAAATCATGAAGTCCCCTACTGACTTTCAAACTGCTGATTAATCCATGATTTCTTATTTATTATATTTCTTTTGAACTTTCAACTTCTTCTTCTTTTTTCAATTTTTATTAAGCTAATCTAGGCTCACTGACATTTAAGTCAACAAATATCTGTTCCCCATCTATCCATCCATTCATCCATTCATCCATTGAACCACGCTCAATCTGTCATAAATCAGAAATACGGTCTTATACCAGACGTTGTGTATTGTGAAGTTCACAGGTGGTCGTTGAATCGTTATGAGAATATCTTCAGATAGTAAGTGACAAGTTGTGAGATCTTTTCGCTCGATCTGACATGTCACCAGTTTGTTTCGCGTCTGATAATTTTAAAAACCTCATCAGTAAGTGAACAGTGATTTTTGAGAAATGGAAATTAAACTTTCAGTGCTATCTCTTGCCTGTTAAAATCTTTGAGAATTCATCAGTACAATGGGTCGTATGGTAATCAACCATTTGGTTACAGATTAGTTGTCGCGCCAGTAGCTTTATTTCTTGTTTTTGAAGGTGTATATGTTGTTTTTCACTACTATCATAAACCGCAGTCTGGGGATTGCTAAACATATCTTTATTTGTTGACATGAGCTCAAATCAACCATTAAATCATAGACAGTTTGGCGTAACGACTTTTAATGGCCAAACACTTTTCACCTGACCTTTGAGTATAGCTAATTAAAACAACTATCACGGTAAAACACTTTTAGTAAAAAAAAAAATTAATGCGATAAGATTGGATTAAAAGTAATACTAAAGGTGCATTGGAGTAAAAGGTGCTTTTGACTTGATTTTGTTAAACCACTGAATGGATAAAAATTAAATCACTTTTGACCACCACTGTAGAAATATGCTGATCCAATCATTGCTGGTCAACTAATTGAAAGCAGTGATTTGATTTTTTTTTTTCTTTTTTACGTTTGAGAATTGAACATCTATGTACAAAATAACCCAAAAATCGTTTGAATTTTATTTTGTACAGTCTCTAAATTCAACTTAAGGGGCTTGACTGCTTTTTTTCTTTGCATGTATTTGCGTCACTGGGTGCAACATAACATGATTCATGAGTTTTTCTTTTTTTTTAAAACTCTATTTTCATAAACTTCAAATCACCCGGTAAGCTCGCACTCTCCTCTGTCCCTAAGGATGCTCGACTTCATCATCTCTATGAAAACACCCCTGGCCGGCTCGATATCGGCTTTGCCAGCTCGGCGTGTCCGGCGATCGCGAATGGCCTTTGCCACCGGCTCGTTGAAGGTTAACCGATTAAATCGGTAACAGGGGTCAATCATAGCAGATGGCATGAGGTCGTCACGAACCAGGTTAGATTGGCCTTGCGCAGTAACCGTCCTGAACTGCAGGTCACCATATGTCATGGCAAATCAGCGCTACCAAAACATCGGCAAATCGACACGAAATTGAACGATAAAGCATATACGTGTACACGACTTGCAATAGCACGCTATGGCATTTAACAATGATCTGACAATGAAATGATTACGAGTGGCACTTATACGCAGCCTTTAATTTTACGAATGGTTGATCAACTACTTGCGACAGTTCTCCAACAGAATTGATTTAAACATGCTGAAGGGTTCTATCACGGATGCGTTTATTAGGGAGTTTCCAGCACCATCATTTTCAGGAACATGATCAAAAATTGCCCATATAAGACCTAATATTGAAAATGGGTGATAGGTTGCATGCCTTCCTGCAGTAGGGAGGGTTGATGACAAATGTGAGTGACATACCATAACCCAGTGTAGTTTGCAATTGAGTCATTTTTGAATCACTAGCTAATTTTTGTATTTTTAAAAGAATCAGCAATCTGCTTACACTAAACTTTCAGTAATCACAGTCAACCCCCCCTTTAAAGAAACAGTTTTTTCAGAAAAGGAAGACATATGTAAAAGTATGCAATTGGCTGCCTTCTGGATTTGGTGAAAGGGCAGAAATGGACCCTGCTCGGATTGGATTAATTCCAATGAAATTGCGCCTAAACCTTTGGTTATTAATTTATTTATATTGCAATATTGTCAGTTAAATGCGATGATTAAAACACTTTTTAGTCAATATTTTTCAAAATGTTGCAAATAATTGTGCAAACATTCATTGAAAAGCAACATTACGTTAAACATATTCCAAACATGAGAAACATTTATATGAACCTTGTTCACAAAGACAATGTTATTTAAGGCGAACATGCTTTTAGTCTAACCCTCATATATTTTTTTCAGTCACATTTGATATGTGTTGCTTCTTAACAGAAACCACAAACGGATTGTTCATATGTATCTAATAGCATGATGTTGTAATTTTTTAGTTATAATATTTAAATAATATGACTTTTTTTATTTTATACTTATTTCATATTTTGACAGTTGACCATTCTTCTAATTTGCACAATACCTGGCTTCTGAGTCTAATAACACACAACATATCATTTTATACTATTTATAATACTATAAAATACTGTTCATATAACGTACTTTATTATCATGAAAATACCTAGAAGGCTTGAAGAACTTGGATAAACCATATATTGTCATAGTTGACTGTTTATTATTCATTTTTAATCAATCAAAATAGTTTTTATCTTCATTTTTTTCATATATACATATACACACATACATACATACATACATAGATACATTTATTTAATGAGTTTATTAATTCGAGCAATAAATTGAAGAGTTTAGATGCAAAAGCCTCAAGCTGCCATTGAAATTTCTTCTAAAACCGATTCTTATTTTTATCTCAAGCTCGTATATTTAAGCTTCAGTAATTTCACTTAAATGGCAATTGAAGATTACCTATTAATTGTCATTTAAAGTGAAATTACTGAACTTAAATATACAAGCTTGATAAAATGGTCATTTTAGAAGAAATTTCAAATGGCATTTAGAGGCTTTTGCATCTGAACTTTTCATTTGTTCTATTTATTTCATAAATATATTATTTATTTATCAAAATAATCCCAAAACACAGACAAACTTCGCTAAAATTGTTAATCGATTAATGACTTAACCCAATTATTAAAAACATATAATTTTAGCTAAAAGTATTTCGTATAAATAATTTTCTACCTTTTGCCTCATCCTCTGGCGACCTTTTTACCCACGCGAAGGACCCCCCCTTCCCACCTCATACGATTATATAAGATTTTCGAACGAACCACTTTTTGATCTATTTTCCGCCGAAGATATCTGCTTCATTAATGTTCAATAAAAACATATTTTTCTGCGACTGTATATGGGAGTAGTGAAAAGCATATTTTGAAGCACCGTGACACAACATTGTTTGTACAATTTTTACCCCTGATCTTACAGTTTGTAAACACTAGTTGCCGTAAGTAAGATTGAATCAGAATTTACAATTTTCACAGAAAAATTCATAGTGTATTTTCTTTCTTTTTTAAGTTTTTGCACTCATTTATTGGAGGACATTACAATTTGAGCTGGTCAGAACACATATTTAATACGCCATCAGTGAAGCCCAGTTATATTTATATAGAGCTTTTTCACAATATAGACTGCATCAAAACAGCTTCAAGTATCAATCAAACATAACAATCTTCACTTCTTAGTAGAAAACATTTATGTTTCTCGGTAACAGTGTTCAAAGTTATTACTGATTGGTTAATTAATTCAAATATCTCCCCAACTGACTAAGCCGAAAGGCAAAGAGTGGGCAAGCAACCAAAGTTCCAAGTGACCTAATCGCGTCGTAAAACTCCATCAGGTGACCCAATTGGGAGAGAAAAAGAAAGAATGTCAGGAGAACCCAGGTCATTCAGGGGCCAGTTCTCCTGGCTGTTTATGAATAGAGGCCATTCACTGTTCAGTAACTGTAAGGATAAACGTATATGAATGCTTGAAACAGACTTTAAAATGCAAACCTGCTATAATGACGTTCACATGCTGTACATCGTAACTGATTTTAAAAGTCACGCTATTGAATATACTCGTCGGAGCAGGTTTGATTTTCCTAGCAATGCTGAACAAACGCACTTGATACAGAATTTCGTTTTATTTTTTCTTATCACTTAGGGTAGTTCATAAAAACCTAAATTCACAATGCTTTATCTGTAGAGTGGAAAGGATCCTCCATAGAGAGGCTAGTTGCCACTTCAGCACTGATTGTTATTGAGTTTAGGCTACAAGGTCCTCTTTACTGAGATTGCATACGTGCCAGAGTTGCAAAGCTGCGGAACCTTGGGATAAACTTGGATATGGACATGCCATTCTTCTTAAGATGTAAACCGGAGAACATTGTATATTAAGGAAGGGTTCCCAGTTATTGGCGACCTACCCATGCAGCTAATAATTACAGAAGTCTGACAACGATCACCGCTAGGACAAAGAGAGTTGCCCAATTTTGGGTTCGGACGACAGAGTGTCAGCTTTCCAGACAATGGTAGGAGATCCACAATTGTGGCGTGAAGGAGGAACATATTTCGACATTCTAGGTAATATTAATGGCTGGACGAGATTCCAATATTACCTGCGAAGGGACTATAAATGAAGAGCTTGCTCAAGTACCAACATTTAGTGTTTGTAGGAATCAACAACATATTAAATGTATACAACGTTTACAGGCAGCCACTCAGGATTGATAAGTTGGGCTAATATGGTCATACTTCTGGTTCTGGTGAGAACTCAAGCTGCTGGCATTGTACCCAGCTTAGCTTTCGTTTATTACCGCAAGGGCAACCTTCAGACATTACAATAATCTATGCTTGATGTCATGACGCATTAACTAATCGTTTGGATTTGTCAATGAGCATATTGTTAATTTCGAACACTTTAAAGAATTTGAAAATTGTTGCAGTTTTACAGATACGATACATGTAATTTCAAATGAAAGATTACCATCAAAGAGTATATCTGACCTAATGATTTTTACAGTTACACACACTATTTAGTGTCAGCAGTAGTTCTAGGTTTATGTGGAAGGTTTTGGTCCAAATAATCAGAATTTGTATTTTTTCAATTTAGAAATAAATTATGCACCACTTTTTTAAAAGATTAATGTCAGCTATGGATTTGGGTTTTTTTGAATTGGTAAGTTTTGTTAGATTTTGAAGAATATAGAGCTGAATATTCATTGGCATAACAGATAAAGCTAATTTGATGTTCCCAAATGATCCTAGCTTGGAAAAATAAGCAGATCTATATGAGGGGACTTTTGCAGGCCCTTGTAAGCAATCAAGTCTCCATGAAACTTGAAATACCTCTAGTTTTGTTTTCTTCATCCTGTTTTCTGGCTGCTCTTAAAGGCCTGAGCTTGTTGACGATTGGCATTGGACTATTTTCTTTAATCTCTTTAAGTGCAACGAGAAACCTGGTCTAAAAGTGTGGAAAACGATAGTTAAAGGGCACCCATGTCTTTTTACAAGATGTAATATCGGTCTTTGGGAAGGTCCGAGAATGTATTTTGTGAAGTTTCAGCTCAAATTATCCCACAGCTTAATTTATTATAACCATTTGAAAATGCTCATTTTTGGGGGCTGTCTAAAAATGAGCTGTTTGGTGTATACCACCTTAAAATCAATAGCTGCATATCCTTGTGGCCTTTGCACTAGGTCAGCTCTATACCTACTATTTTGTAAGAAGGGGCTGAGAGAGTGAGAAGTTGCCGTTTCGAATGTCATTTCAGTGACGCTCGAATTGAATAAATAGTAATCAAGCAATACCCTTGGGAATAAACACAAATGAGGATGTTGCCTCGTATGGTCGATACATTTATATACTTATAGAGTTGTAATTTTTGCCCCTTTCTCAATTACTGAAAATGGAAACACCTACTTGTGGTCAAATTTTTTAAAGCTTTATACACATTATAATTGATGACAATTAAAATTACATTTATTAATAATGGCTGATTATCATTACCCATAGGCGGCGGGAATGACCCCGCTACACAACATATATACAGTTTTAATACAATATCTTTAAAAATATATATATTTATAAAATCCACGTGGTTACACACTATACAAACAGTTTAAATTATATACACAGACATAATTGATCTTTTAACAACAAGTTTAGACACATTTGTTGTTTGAATACGGTGACAGACTGAAATGACCTATTTCCTAAAAATAAATACACTTAATAGGCTATAGTTTATCCAAATAATAATTTGATCAATCCACATCTTGAACTTTAATCACAAGCTTACACAATTAAAGGGACATGATGAGCTTATTTTAGCTTAATTTAACAGTTTTGAGAGTTATTGAGTTTGGAGTGATATGTCTTCTTTGGGTCTATGGGGGCGCCCCTCCAATCTTGCTGAGTTGAAAATATTTCCCGCATTTGTTTCTTGCTCTCACATCAGGAGAAAGTATTTGTTGTGATATCACTTTTTGGATGTACATATTCATTTATTGGACATGTGCATATTTGACTTTTAGAAGGATGAGTTTGTCACTTTTGTTGATGGTGGAGTCGGATATAAGATATATAAAGCACAGGAAAGCATTGTCCAGGAACAGAGAAGAAGCAACAGCACACTGAATCGGTTGAAAAAATAGAACAGAGACTAATTTGCGTGATATGTTTCTCATCAAACATTTCTACATGGATTTACCAATACAAACAAAATAAGAAAACATTTTCCAGGTAACTCAGTAGAGCACATTCCATTGTTGTTAAGTAGAATTGACTCTGGAAATGTGTTGTTTTGAAATCAAGTGACCAAAGTGCTGGTTGCTTTTAGCCTTTCGAACTAGTTTCAGTGATTCCAGCGTTCTGTTGTGATATTCAAAAGTTATTGTTAATTATCTTGTTGGACAGAGAGATCATTATTGGTGGAAATCACAAAACCCAATGCACAAAAAACATGTCTGTTGAATTACAGCCACTAATAAATATTGGTGTTGATGAGGAAATAAACTATACGCATTAGTAAACAGTTAGAAATCAGAACTGCGACACACATGGCAAAAATCTTCTTGGACCATTAAACGTTCATGGGATATCACTGCTCGATATTAGATCAGTTTGACAAATTAAACACACGTACTATTTATGCTGCATGTAACACTGCCTCCCGGTGAGTGCATATTTACGCACAGGTAACTTAGTTAAAACAAGACTCCACAGTTACTAGGTCGCTGTTCGACAAAACACACTTGTCGCGCTCCTTTAACCATTAAGTAGTGACGCATAACATTATTCCAAACAACATTAATTGAAACCCGTTTTTTTTTGCAACATGAGCACGGTGACAGATCACGAGGCAGAACTCTATGCCACAACTACAGTGCCCAACCAAACACCTTGTCATGTCACAAAGTGCTGAATCTTAACAGCTTGTTCTGAGACAGCGCACAGGATTTATCGAGATCGGTAAAAAAAAAAACACTGGGTGGTATTTTATTATTTAGGTGGAACTTTTCCGCTCACAGCCAATATTATGTTCAAACACCATGTAAAAGCGAATTTTTCATAATAAGTGCTCCTTGAACAGTTTATGTTGTCGAGATTTAGTTTAATCATCCAGGATGAGATGATGCTGATTAGGACATTATTTGTATAAAGCAATCTTTAGTGGAGAAGTCATAGGTTTAACATATTTATAGGCATGGCAGCCTTGGTTTGCAGCCTCGGCTAAATATAATTTTTTACATGAGACTTATAGGATGAGATGTTATTGCTTGCCGGAATTTCAACAGGATAAACATGTGATCGCAATTAGATCATGCTATTTTCTCATGTGATCGTATTAGATCTTAGAGTAATATGACTTATGACAATACGCAGTAGGTTCTGACATTGTGTTGACAATTTTATAGATGGAATCCGTACTCATTTTTCATTATCTACATAAAATCACCAAGTATTAGACTTTATCTGCAGCCAAAACCTAATTCTGATAAGTGTCAATTTTTGAGAAAATCTTTATGGCGTATAGAGCCCAGCAGAATTTAAAATTGATTTATCATTTTACACTATATATTTGTACATTAAGCTCCGACACTTCAAAAGATATTTAAAACTAGATTTTATAGTGGTTTAGAAATATTACTATAAATTACAGCAACACTTTCAGGCGAGGTTCATGTTTATATTTATGTTTATATTTTAGGATCATAATTAGGATATGTTTTCCGTATTGAGTCTTGCTAATGCCATGTTTTTCGACTTTTGCTCAGTCTTGTCATCGGTGTGAAAATAATTCATACATTATCACTCTTCCTGTCATTGTTTTCTGAATTACCTTTAACGTTTTAGACATTAACTCATCCCTATATGAATAAGAACAGACAGCTGTCGCTTACTTCAGCCTTTTCCCTGTTGTTCCTTTCAACCATTCTCATATCCTTTCTCTTTTGCAACTTCCGGCTGCATCCACAAAGCCACAAAACAAAGGCCAACTCAGCTGCCCTTCCTTCTTTCTTTCTCTTGGGGAGAATATCTTGGGTTGTTTGAGGCTATTGTGGGTTTTGTGTTATATCTGGCGCTCGACTTGAACTTTTACTTTCACAGCTTCTTCATGCGTGTGTGCAATGGCTTCCAGACCACCCCTTATCCTCACTAGAAAAAACTGGGCCAGAGGGGACCGTGCAGCTAAGCTGTCCATGTGCATGTGACCGCCTCTACCATGACTAATTGTGAAAATAGCCAGTTCTTTTGAGAGCGGGGGTCTCATTAGTGAAAAGGGCAAATAAAACTGAGAAAAGGATAGGGGGTGTTGAAGGACATCATAGTGCAGAACAGAAGACAAGTGTATTTACGAATGAATATTAGTTTATATATTACAGTACATCTCAAATTAGGGCTGTCAAAAAATGTATCCAGGAATTCTCACGAAATCACATGGTGGTTATTCAAATTACAAATTATTTAAGTAACTGTTTTTGTGAATAAATTATATTAACACAACATATAATTTATAATATATTTTTATTATGTGTATACACAAACATATACATATATTTATATGGTACAAGGAGCATATATCATATTATATATATATATATATGTATACACCATACATATATACACACAGTACATACAGACATACAGACATACATACATACATACATACATACATACATACATAATACATGCAACATGCCTAGACCAAAAAGAGTGCGAAGCTAGAGACAAAATAGTAATATTTCCAAGGTGGAAGCTTGCAATCTGAATTTCCAACAGTTGGTGAAAAAAAATGTCCACTGTTGGAGCAATCATTAGCAAGAGAAGCTAAACATGTCTGCTCAATCTTCCTCAGCCTAACGTACCCACTTGCGGGTCTCAATGATTTTGAGAAAGGTGAGTAATCAGTGAATATTACTTTGGCCCTTGGGCTGAGCTCACTGAGCGGCAACTAGTGGTGCACATGTTCAGTTGCGATGTTGGCCGAAAACAAACACAACACATATAAGGTGGAAAAGAGCTTTGAATTGACTGTACAATTACATTGACAATCTGAGGTATATTTTACAGACGGTTGAGAGAAAGAATGAACAAATGGACGCCGAAGCAGCCCCGTCTCACCACCACCATGTGCCGACCACTGGGCCCAGATCAATGGAGGATAAGCGTACTCCATATTAGGGAAGTACTGCATGTAACACACTTGCAACCGCCTACGTTTTGTTGCCTACCGGTTGTTAAATCACTCAAACCACAAAGATTTTTTTATTGTGTGCCAAAAGTTGTTGTTCATAGGGGAAATACAACAAATTTGACAGAAAAATACTTGGAAAAAATGCCTCGTAAAACTATTTTTTTGTTGGAGGAGCTGAAAATGCCTGCGCGTTTGTACAGTGTGGGACTACACTTTTGCAAATGTGAGTTAATACATTATTTATGTGGCTGATAATTACATTATTCAGTTGTTTAAATACACTATGTGGCTGTTCGTGTAAGTTGGCGTCAGTTTGTAAATTGTAAAGTCAAAGCATGTTCTGTAAGCTATTTGGATTGGGATTAGTATTATCTGTGACCTGTAGTAATTTGTAATAATTTGGTCGGTAGTTTGTCTGTTATTAAATCCCTGCTGTCGGTTCAACCATGTCTGTAATTTGTAAAGTAATAGTTTGCAAAATTACCTACTATATTTGTCTAAAATATCTAGGTCCTGTGATACGAATTTTGACATCTTGTTTGGTTGGATCATATACTCATTTCAAGGTTTTTGTTTCATCTGTCTTTTGCATCTTGTTTTGGATAATAGGCAGTTGGAGCGTTACACATTTTGGGCTGTCGGCATATTTTTTGAGTACATAGATTTGCAGAAGAGAAAGCTGGAAAACCATAAGAGCGTAAAAGTGGACGGTTAAATCATCCAAGAAGGGTTTTGATTTTGCCGGTGAAGGTTTCAAGTTGCGTTTTATTTTTCCATGCAAAGTGAATTTTAGTTAAATGCATCACATTTAATCTTACTGTGTTAAATTCGGTTTCATCTGACTCCAGAAAATGAAAGGTTTATCAATAATACCTAATGCTCTACTATCCTTTTAATTAATGAAAATATAGTCAAAGTCTGTTAGAATAATCAAGATAAAATTTATTGTCAGGTAAGGGTATTATTGTAATTCCACAAAATAATCAAACGCAGCTATTGCAAATATTTCAAAGAATAAAAAATCTACCCAACATGAGGCTACATGTGGGACTTAACTTTAAGTCATTTTTTATAATCAGACTTCTTTCACACGCGTTTCAGCCTTATGGACGCATTCGTTAGTTGTAATTGATTCAGAGTATAAGCAGAAAGCAAGGGGCCACATTCCTTCGCTGTGAGTTATCCAAACTTCTTAAAAACCTTATTACCTTCTTTTATTACTTTGAGAATGAGACATTATTACTATCACCCCTAGACCATTAAAAAGCACTAAATACTTAATTGTCACATTTACATTAACATATATAGATCTTGAGAGTTTCAGTGTCATTGACTGACGAGAGGGAGAGAGAGAGAGGATGTAAATTGGGCAATAAAAGGGGAGCGCCAACGCTCACCACGACACCATTCGTTTTCAGAGGGAATTATACTCCCCGGCTGCACATTCCTTTATCAATTTTCCAACCCCCTACACCCCACTTATGCTCAGAAGAGGCCTATTCGTTGACCTTTGGATTGGTATTATCTGTAGAGTCAGGTTTGTTCAATCAGAACACTGTTCTCATCAGGCGTAAGTTCACACTGAGGCGTTCAGGTCCCTTCTGATGTGAGCAAAATTGATAGATCAATGACTTTTACTTTCAGTTGGCGTCGTTCCCTTTTGTGAAGACATCTCACGTCTCCTGGCACCTTCCCCATAACGATAGCTCCGTCCCCGTGTGGTCTGTTGGACAGTACTTAGCTGGGCCTCCGGTGAGACGTCCTGAAGCATTAAATGTCCACTTCACGATTTTGACATATGAACTCGGAACTGAGAAGAAATGCATAGCAACGCATAGTGCAACAAAACAATGTCATGTTCAATGTATTATGTAGTGCTGTCTGATATTTCTCAGGGTATTGAATGGTAACGATGTCTCATATTAAATATCCAATTTTTAAATATTTTTTTGGTTGGGAATTTTAAAAAAGGAACGAAGGTCAGTGCCAATAATAATCAAATAGATTCTATGATAAAAAGTCACTGTAATAAAACGATCAATGTTCAATCATGTAATAAAAACAATAAAACATAAAAACTAACTAGTAAGTTTGTTCAGGAATCTTTTACCAAGCCACTTATGCAAATCTAGGAAGTGACGGAACATGCTTAAATGTATTCAAGGATGGAGATTGTTCATTCCTTGCAACAGGTGTGAGAGTGCGCGTTCGGCGTGAGGTTAGGAAGACTTAGCCGGGTGAGAGTGCGTTCGTTCGTCTGAGCGAGTGTTTGTGTAAGAGAAGAGGAGAAGAGGTTTGTGTGTCGTTGTTGTTGGCTAAGTCACAGTCAGAACGAAGCAGGAACTCTAATTGTGAAATCCGGTATCTCATTTAGCGACCCCATTCCAGATCTCTTTAGCGATGATTTCTGTTATTATTGGTTTGTTTTTAATCAGGGGCCCCTCTGATTCCAATCTCACCTGGACACAGTCAGAAAATTTGAAAATTTAAAAATTTATGGCCCGCCACTCGTCTCCACCACCATCCATCCGCGACGGAGCCATTATGATGTTTTCCAGTGTCCACTTAGTCCAGGGTGCACGCCACCATGAATCAGCTCCATCACGTGCGCGAAGCATCCGCACTCCCAACCGCCACCTCCCAGTGAGAGCATCATCCGACTCACGCTCACCTTCATTCTCCATTATATAATCCAGTTGGCAATAATTAACCCATCCAGACTGAACACTACACATCATAAGAAGATGAAGATGACATAGAGTCCAATAGTGTTACTTCACTAAAGATCTATTGTGCATCTTCACACTCACAGATCCGGATAGCTTCACACACATGATGGGAAGCTGATTCCATGACCTAGCACACTATTCACCACACCCTGCAAACTCATGGACACTGGAAAACATAGTAATGGCTACAGTCACAAATCAATGTAATGCATCAAAAAGCAGTGGCAGACTTGCCATTAAATTTCTTAATTTTTAAACTTTCTGACTGTTGTCAGGGTGGTTGGAAAATCAGAGGGCCCCTGATTTCTCAACAAACCAATAATAACAGAAACATCATAACTAAAGAGATCTGAAGTGTGAGCGCTTCAATCAATTACAGAATTCACAATTCAACCCTGTCATTGACTGTGACTTAGCCAACAACAACAACAACAACACAAACTCTTTCTCCCTCTTTCTCTTACACAAACACTCAAACTCACACTCAGACGAACAAACACACACTCTCACACACAGATGCACTCATACCCTCACACAACCTCACACAAACACACACTCTCACACCTGTTGCAAGGAATGAACAATCTCCATCCTTGAATACATTTAAGCATGTTCCAAGTCACTTCCTAGATTTGCATAAGTGGCTTGCATTGGAAGATTCCTGAACAAACACTGATTATTTTTATGTTTTATTGTTTTTATTACATGATTGAACATTGATCGTTTTTATTACATGACTTTTTATCATAGAATCTATTTGATTATTATTGAATACACTGACCTCTTGTTGCATTTCCTTTTTAGAATTCAGACCAAAAAAATATATTTAAAAATTGGATATTTAATATGAGACATCGTTACCATTCAATACCCTGAGAAAAATATGAGCACACTTGCTGAAAAGAGCATGATATTTTACATTGAACATGACATGATTTTGTTTTGTTGCACTATGCGTTGCTATGCATTTCTTCTTGAGTTCAAGTTCATATGTGTTTCAATCGTGAAGTGGACATTTAAGATGCTTTTCAGACGTCTCACAGAGAGCCCATTCACCCACTGAGGTCTGTCCAGACAACCACACCGCTGGAGGTGACAGGATTGGTCAAGAAGGGACAGATTATCGTTATGGGGAAGGTGCCAGGGAAACGTGAGTGTCTTCACGAAGGAACGACACGCCAACTGAAAGTCAAAAGGTCCAGATTGATTGTATGGATTTTGCTCACATCTCCAGAAGAAAGCCTGAACGCCTCATCCACCTGCTGGACTTGCGCCTGATGAGAACAGGTGTTCTGTAGATTGAACAAAGCCCTCTGAGCTTCTACAGATGCCAACATTGCCAAGAGACAATTGTTGAAGAACACCAAAGATTACAACGAACGTCTTACTGTGTCTGTGACCCCTAAGTGTCTGAAACTGACCCACGGGGTCAACGGGGGATTCTGTAAGACTGGAAAAACTGATTAAAGAGAAAATATCAGGCCGAGAAAATATCTGACCAATTCCCTCTGAAAACAAATGGCATTGCGTGCAAATTAACATTTGACACTCTACCCCCTTTCTCTGCCCAATTTACATCCTCTCTCTCTCTCCCTCTCAGTCAGTCAATGACACTGAAAACTCTCAAGAATATATATATATGTTTTTAATGTAAATGTGATAATCTTTAGGACTGTTTAGTCTCGTTTTGATGGTCTCAGGGTGACTGGTAATAATGTCTCATTCTCAAAGTAATAAAAGAAAAGGTAATAAGGTTTTTAAGAAGTTTAGGAATAACTCACACAAAGGAATGTGGCCCTTGAGTTAACACCTTCTGCCTTATTGTCTGAATGCAAATTACAACTAACCAAATGGCTACATTCCAGTAAGTTTCCACTGAAACTTGCATATGAAAGGAGGTCTGATTATAAAGAGAGATGTGACTAGAGCTCAGGGCTGCCATTCTGTAGGCTCAGCTCATGTAGCCTAATATGTTGGGTAAAGTTTTGTTCTTTGAAATATTTGATGGTTTGCATTGATTATCTTGTGGAATTACAATAATACCTTTACCTGACAATAAATTGTTATACTTGATTATTCTAACAGACTTTGACTATATTTTCATTAAGTTAAAAGGAATAGTCAAGCATTAACGTATTAAATGATGCACAGATATCATTGATAAACCCTTTTCATTTTATGGAGTCAGATGAAACGAATTAACACATAAGATTAAATGTGATGCATTTAACTAAAATTCACTTTGCCATGGAAAAGACGGAACACGCTTGAAACCTTCACCACGAATCAAAACCCTTCTTTGGATCGATTTCGTGGTCCATTTTACACTCTTATGGTTTTCAGCTTTCTCTTTCTGCAAATTGTATGAGTTAGTTGTACTATGCGATATGACCCCGCACCCAAAATACTATTAAAACACTCCAACTCAGCCTCTATTATCCGCGAAAGATGGATAAAAAGGCGCAGATGAAACAAAAACCTTGAAAAAATGATATATGATCCGGCCAAATCACAGAGATGTTCGATTCGCACGGGACTAATATTATCACAGGAACCTCGATGTTCGCGAAATATAGTAGGTAATTTGCGGGGGAATTATTACTTTACAAATTACAGACATGGCCAATTCGCACAGGATTAAGATAACAGACAAACTCCGCAATTATTACAAATTACTACAGGTCACCAGATAATACTTAATCCCGTGCGAATAGGGCTTTACAGACATGCTTTGACTTTACAAAGTTCAGAAACTGGCACGTTACACAAACAGCCACATAAGTGTATTTAAACAACTGAATAATGTAATTATAAGCCACATAAATAATGTATTAACTCACATTTGACGAAGTGATCACTGCACACTGTACAAACACACAGGCATTTTCCCATTCAGCTCCTCCGCAGACGCAAATTAGGTTTACAAGGCATTTTTTACCGGTGTTTTTCTGTCAATTTCTTGTATTTTCCCCCTTATGAACAACAACTTTTGGCACACAATAAAAAAATCTTTGTGGTTTGATCGATTTGAGCAACCATAAACGACGCAAAACATAGGCATTTGAGTGTGTTATAGTGCTTCCTAATATAGAAATTCACTTCCTGCCCTCCATTTGATCTTCGCGCCATGGCAACGCAGTGTCGTGACGTCACGTGAAAACAAGCTATTGCAGCGATCCATTTGCTCCTCTTTCTATCGCATTCTGTAAAAATATACCTCAGATTTTTTGTCAAATCTAGTTGTACAGTCAATCGCAAAGCTCTTTCCCACTTCATATGTGTTGTGTTTGTTTTTTCATCGGCATTCACGCTGAACACATATACAGCCGCTCAGTCTTTTTGCCACTCACTGTGAGGACTGCAGCACTCCGGCCAGAAGTGACGTCACGCTGATTTCTCACCTTTCTTACGATCATTGAGACCCCATCGAGGTGAGATCTTGCATGGAGCCCTAGTCCGAGGAAGATTGACAGACATGTTTAGCTTCTACCATTTGCTAATGATTGCTCCAACAGTGGACATTTTTTTTCACCAAGCTGCTTGGAAATTTCCACGTAGCACTTGCCAGCCTTGTGGAGATGTACTATTTTGTCTCTCAGTGTCTTTGGCAGCTCTTTGGTCTTGGGCATGTATGTATGTATGTATGTATGTATGTATGTATGTATGTATGTATGTCTGTATGTCTGTATGTCTGTATGTCTGTCTGTCTGTCATGCATGTATGCATGTATATATATATATATGCATATGCATATATATTACATATACAGTATAAATATATATGTATATGTTTGTGTATATCACATAATAAAAATATATTATAAATTATATGTTGTGTTAATATAATTTATTCACGAACAGTTACTTTGAATGATTTGTTAATAATTTGAATAACCACCATGTCATTTCATAAGAAATTTATTGGATACATTTTTTGACAGCCCTGAATTTAGATGTACTGTAATATATAAACTGATATTCCATTCAGTAAATACACTTGTCTTCTGTTCTGCACTATGATGTCCTTCAACACCCCCTATCCCTTTTCTCCAGTTTTTATTTTGCCCCTTTCCACTAATCAACTACCACTCTCAAAAGAACTGCACTGCCTTCACCAATTAAGTCATGGTAGAGGCGTCAGCATGCACATGGAAACACACTAAGCTGCACAGCTCCTCTGGCCAGTTTTTTTTCTAGTGACGATAAGGGGTGGTCTGGAAGCCATTGCACACACGCATGAAGGAGCTGTGAAAAGTTGAAGTTCAAGTCAAGCACCAGATATAACACAAAACCCACAATAGGCCTGGGAGCAACCAAGGGAAATTGTCTATCCCAAGAGAGAAAGAAAAGAGGGAAAAATGAGAGGGCAGCTAGTTCAGCCTTTGCATTTTTGTGGCTTTGTGGATGCAGCGGAAGTTGCAAAAGAAAAGGATATGAGAATGGTTGAAAGGAACGACAGAAGGCTAAAGGGTAAAGACGACAGCTGTCTGGTTCTGATTTTGCTCATAGGGATGAGTTAATGTCTAAAACGTTCAGAAGGTTAATTCAGAAAACAATGACAGGAAGAGTGATGAGTGCTATGAGAAATTATTTTCACACAACTAGCAATGACAAGAGACTGACCAATGGAAAACATGGCATTAGGCAAGGAGACTCATACAGAAACATGTGCCTCGTTGCTAGGATATAAAATATAAACATAAATATAAACATGAACCTCGCCTGAAAGGCAAAGAGGGGATTGTTGCTGTAATTTATAGTAATATTTTCTAAACCACTATGAAATCTAGTTTTAAATATACTTCTTTTGAAGTGTCGGAGCTTTAATGTACAAATATATAGTGTAAACGATAAATCACGTTTAAAAATTCTGCTGGCTACTGTATACAGAGCACTGGACACCATAAAGATTTTATCAAAGAATTTGCACACTTTCTATCAGAATTAGTTTTGGCTGCAGATAAAGTACTAATACTTGGTGATTTTATGTAGATAATGAAAAAGATGCATTGGGATTGCCATCTATTGGACATATACAACACGTGTCAGAACCTACTGTCGTATTGTCGTAATCATACTCTAGATCTAATACAATCACATGGATCACATGGATCTAAGTACAATCACATGTTTATGCTGTTGAAATTCTGCAGCAGAGCAATGACATCTCAGATCCCTATCTAGTCTCATGTAAATTATATTTAGCCAAGGCTGCAAAGCCGACTCCATGTTATAAATATGTTAGACCTATAACTTCTGCCACTAAAGATTGCTTTATCAATAATGTTCCTAATCAGTTTCATCATCTCCACATCCTGGATAGATTAGAACTTGATATCGCAACATAAACTGTTAAAGGGCACCTATTATGGAAAATTCACTTTTACATGGTGTTTGAACATAAATGTGTGTTGGCAGTGTGTGAGCAAAACCACCTAGAATGATAAAAATCCACCCAGTGTTTTTTTTTTTTTTACAATCTCAATAAATCATATGCACTGTCTCAGAACGAGCTGTTCTAAGATTCAGCACTTTGTGACATAGAATTGAGCAAGGTGTTTGATTGACAGTGTGGTTGTGGCATAGACCCTGCCCTCGGTGATCTGTCCACCATCCTCCATTGTTTCAACGACAGTCGGTAATGTCTCTTGGAAACATAAGTGTTCTGTCGTGGACTCATGGGTTAAAGGAGCACCAGACAAGAATGCTGTTTTGTCAAACAGCGACCCCTAGAGTAACTGTGGAGTACTTGTTTTTAACATTACTGTCGTAAATACCACTCACGGAGGGCAGTGTTACATAGCATAGAATAGTACATTGTGTTTAATTTGTCGTTTAATGAGATCTAATATATGTTGTTAGTGGTGAGAATTTTCACGTGATTAAATACATATCCCCATGAACTTTAATGGTCCAGAGGAAGAACTTTTGCCATGTGTGTCACAGGTTCTGCGTTCTAATCCTTACTAATAGTATAGTTTATTTTCCTCATCAACACCGATTGTTTATTAGTGGCTGTAATTCAAGCAGGGACATGTTTTTTGTGCATTGGGTTTTGTGATTTCACCGTAATGAGTCTCTCTGTCCCCGCAACGGATTGAGCAATGAGTTTGAATATCACAACAGAACACTGAATCACTGAAACTGATCGCAGCGGCAACAAGCACTTTGGTCACTTGATTTCAAAAACAACACATTTCAGATCGCCTCTTACTTAACAAACGAAATAAATGAATGCTCTACTAGAGTTACCTGGAGATGTTTTATTTTATTTGTTTGTATTGGTAAATCCATGCTGCGAGATGTTTCAATGGGGACATATCACACGCAAATTACGTCTATGCTCGCGTCTGACTCCTCGCTCGTTCAGTCTGCTGTTTCCTCTTTCTCTGTTCCTCCGACAATGCTTTCCTATCTTTATATATCTTATATGCCGGCTCCGCCATGACGAAAGTGTGACAAACTCCATCCTTCTCGACCTTGTTCCTGGATATGTGCAGTGTTGCCGTAAATGAATATGTTACATTGCGAGAGCTGATATCACGCGATACTTCCTGATGCTGAGGCCGGCGAGCCAGGAAGATCAGGAAGACCTGTTTTTCCGCTCACAGGCACCGGGGGGGGTCGAGACGCCCCCATTCAAACCCGAAAGAAGACATATAACCGTTTCAATAACTCTGAAGCTGTTAAATTAAGCTAAAATAACTACATAGTGTCCCTTTAATCCTGTTGTTGTGGCTTATAAGTTAATCCTCAAGTGTGGATCGTCGTTCTGCTGTTTGCGATCCAACATCACCTCTATTAAGTGTATTTTATTATTTTTTAGGAAATAGTCATTTCAGTCTGTCAGCCATATTCAACAACAAATGTGTCTAAACTTGTTGTCGTCGTAGGATGTCTGTGTATATAATTTAAACCTTGTTTGTATAGTGTGTAACCACACGTTTATAAATATATATATTTTTAAAGATATTGTATTAAAACTGTATATATGTTGTTTTCTGTAAGTTAGCCATCTTCTCACATTTGCCACAGAAGCACCTGTATGACAAGTAAACATGACGCAACAGGTCCCTCGCATAAATGTAATTTCGCTTGTACGTCGCAAACTTTATCACACAATGTGTATGAAGTTTCAAAAAATTGCGCCAGCGTTCAGTGTTTGCGTGTTGCACATCCATAATTGCAAAGGGACGAGATTACAACTCTATAAGTATATAAATGTATCAAATAACCATACCAAGACGCACTGGTCCATTCTCATTTGTGTTTATTCTGCCGCAGTCTCTTCGTACTATTTATATATTCCGATTCAGAACGTCACGCTGAATGACATTCAAAACAGCGGTTTCTCTCACTCTCTCAGCCCTTCTGCTTACCGACTGCCATAGGTATCAAGCTACGCCCTCATCCAAAGGCAGGGCGGGGATATGCAGCTCATTTGCATTTAAGGTGGTATACACCAAAACAGCTCATTTTTAAACAGGCCCCAAAATGACATTTTCAAATGGTTATAATAAATTAACTGTGGGGTAATTTGAGCTGAAACTTCACAAATACATTCTGGGGACACCCAAGACCAATATTACATCTTGTAAAAAGGGGCATAATAGGTGCCCTTTAACTATCCTTTTTCCAGCACTTTAGATGCAGTTTCTCCGTTGCGCTTAAAGAAGATTAAAGAAAATAGTCCAATGCCGTGGTACAACAAGCACACTCAGGCCTTTAAGAGAGCAGCCAGAAAAATGGAGCGAAAATGGAAGAAAACAAAACTAGAGGTATTTCAAGTTTCATGGAAAGAGAGCTTGATTGCTTACAAAGGGGCCTCAAAAGCTGCTATAGTAGATCTGCTTATTTTTTCAACTAGGATATTAGGTCATTAGGAAACATGGAATTAGCTTTCACTGTTATGCCAATGATACTCAGCTCTATATTTCTTCAAAATCTAACAAAACTTACCAATTCAAAAAAATTACGGAATGCATAGCTGATATTTTTAATACTTTTTTAAAAAAGTGACTAGTAATTTTATTTACTAAATTCTGAAAAAACTGAGATTCTGATTATTGGACCAAAACCTTCCACACATAAAAACCTAGAACACTGCCTAACACTAGATGGCTGCTCTGTTAAGTCTTTGTCGTCGGTTAGGAACCTGGGTGTGCTCTTTGATGGTAATCTTTCATTTGAAAGTCACGTGTCTAGTATCTGTAAAACCGCATTTTTCCATTCTTTAAATATTTCGAAATTACGCCATATGCTCTCATTGACAAATCCGGAACAATTAGTTAATGCATTCATGACATCAAGCATAGATTATTGTAATGCTCTACTGGGAGGTTGCCCTTCACGCTTAATAAACAAACTACAGCTGGTACAAAATGCAGCAGCTTGAGTTCTCACCAGAACCAGGAAGTATGACCATATTAGCCCGGTTCTGTCAACCCTGCATTGGCTGCCTATTAAACATTGTATACATTTTTAAATATTGTTGATTACTTACAAAGCACTAAATGGTTTAGCTTCACAGTACTTGAGCAAGCTCTTAACGCATTATAGTCCTTCACGTATATTGCGATCTCAAAATTCCAGCCAGTTAATATTACCTAGAATATCAAAATCGACTGCTGGCGGTAGATGCTTTTCCTATTTAGCACCACAACTGTGGAATAGTCTTCCTACCATTGTCTGGAAAGCTGACGCACTCTGTCAGTTCAAAGCTCGATTACAGACGCTTCTCTTTGTCCTAGCATACACATAATACATTATAGACTTCTGTAATTCAATATTAGGCTGCATAGATTAGGTCAGCCGTAACTGGGAACACTTCCCTTAAATCCTGATGTTCTCGTTACATCTTAAGAAGAATGGCATGCATATCCCAAGTTTATCCCAAGGTTTTCCCGCAGCCTGCCGGATCCAGGCCGTATCCAGATCTGAAGAGGACCTTAGCCTGGACTCGATGACAATGCAGTGCTGAAGTGGCAACTAGCCTCTCCCTATGGAGGATCCCTTTCCCACTCTACAGATAAAGCATTGTGAATTTAGTTTTGTGAACCTACCCCTAAGTGATAAAATAAAACAAAATTCTGTATCAAATTTATAGACAAGTAGTTTGTTCAGGCATTGTAGGGAAATACAAACCTGTGCGCATATATTCAAATGCACATAACTTTAGAATCAGTTCTAAATGTGCATGTGAACGTCATTAGCCTTTATCACAGGTTTGCATTTAAAGTCTGTTTAGAGACATTCATATA
Source organism: Hybognathus amarus (assembly GCA_030378365.1). NCBI lineage: Eukaryota > Metazoa > Chordata > Actinopteri > Cypriniformes > Leuciscidae > Hybognathus > Hybognathus amarus. The sequence continues at coordinate 11,143 of JAQIUQ010000042.1, read as the reverse complement.
CATTTTTACCTTACAGTTACTGGACAGTAAATCGCGCCTCTAGTTCATAAACGCCAGAGGAGAACTGGCCCCTGAATGAGCCTGGGTTCTCCTGACATTCTTCTTTTTTTCTCTCCATTGGGTCACCTGATGGAGTTTTATGACACCATTAGGTCACTTGGAGCTTTTCGGTTCCTTGCCACTGTTGCCTTTGGCTTGGTCAGTTGGGGATATTCAAATTAATTAACCAATCAGTAATAACTTTGAACAGCTCTACCAAACGTGGATGTTTTTCTACTAAGAAAACGAAGATTGTTACTATGTTTTGATTGATACTTTGAAGCTGTTTTGATGCAGTCTATATTGTGAAAAGCTCTATATAAATATAACTGACTTCACTAGGAGACGCATTACAAATTAAAACAATGTGTGTTCTAAAATCAGCTCAAAATATCATGCTTGATTTCCTCCAAATAAATGGAATCCGGAGCTTTAAAAAAGAAAAGAAAATACACTATGAAATTTTCTGTGAAAATTGTAAACTAAATTCTGATTCAATCTTCTTACGGCAACTAGTGCTTACAAACTGTAAATCAGGGTAAAAATCTGGACAAATGTTGTGTCACGTCTTCCAAAATATGCTTTTCACTACTCCCATATACAGTTGCAGAAAAAATATGTTTTTATTGAACATTAATGAAGCAACAGATTTTGTGAAAATAAATCATAAAAGTGGTTTGTTTGAAAATCTTATAATCATATGAGGTGGAAAGGGGGGGTCCTTTTCACAGGGTAAAAAGGTCACCAGAATGAGGCAAAAGGTAAAAAATTATTTATACAAATACTTTAGCTAAAATTATATGTTTTTAATAATTGGGTTAATAATCCATTAACAAAACAATTTTAGCAAAGTTTGTACTGTTTTGGGATTATTTTGATAAATAAATAATACATTGATGAAATAAATAAACAAATGAAAGAGTTCAGATGCAAAAGCCTCTAAATGCCATTTGAAATTTTCTTCTAAAATGACCATTTTATCAAGCTTGTATATTTAAGTTCAGTAATTTTACTTAAATGACAATTAATAGGTAATCTTCATTGCCATTTAAGTGAAATTACTGAACTTTAATACAAGCTTGATAAAAATGATCATTTTAGAAGAAAATTTCAAATGGCACTTAGAGGCTTTTGCATCTGAACTCTTCAAATATTTATTGCTCAATTAATAAACTGATTAAAATGAATGTATGTATGTATGTATGTATGTATGTGTATATATATGTATATGAAAAAAAAAACGAAGATAGAAACTCTTTGATTGATTAAAAATGAATAATAAACAGTCAACTATGACAATATATGGTTTATCCAAGTTCTTCAAGCCTTCTTGGGTATTTTCATGATAATAAAGTACATTTATATCGACATAGCCTTTATCACTGTATAGAATAGTATAAAAATGATATGTTGTGTGCCTTATTCCGTTTCAGAAGCCATATTATCTCGTAGAAGGATGGTCAACTGTCGATATGAAATGAGTTTGGACTAAAAGCATGTTATTAAATGTTGCTCATCAACATAGCCAAAATCAACATCACTGTATAGAATAGTATGAAACAATGCGTTTGTGTGACTTATTCTGTTTAAGAAGCCGCATTATCTCACAGACGGATGCTCAACTGACGATATGAAGTGAGTTTGGACTAAAAGCATGTTATTAAATGTTGTCTTTTGTTGGACAAGAGGTTCATAAATGTTTCTCATGTTTGGAAATATGTTTAACACATGTGTTGCTTTTTCAAATGAATGTTTGCAGCAATTATTTGCAACATTTTGGAAAATATTGACTAAAAAGTGTTTTAATCTGATCACATTTAACTGACAAGTTGCATAAAGCGATCATAATCGCAATAAGCCAAAACGGTTTAGGCACGATTTCATATTAATTGCGATTAATCGCGCAGGCCAATTAATTATTGTGCCTTTCAGCCAACTGCAGGAGCGCCAAATACCATACTTTTACATATGTCTTCCTTTACTAAAAAAACTGTTGCTTTAAAGGGGGGTTGACTGTGATTACTGAAAGTTTAGTGTAAGCAGAGATATCGTCTTTTAAAAATCAGGAAGTATAATTGCCTACAAAAATGACTCGATTGGGACTACAGCTGGGTTATGGTATGTCACTAACCCACACATTTGCATCAACCCCTCCCTCTGGAATATGCAGGAAAGGGCATGCGCATATTTCTGCAGCACGTCGAAGTGAGTTGTGTTCATCCAGCTGTCAGGTCTTCTGTGTGCGAGCTTCCCACGGACGCTATACTTCGACAACAATGGATACAATTTATGTTTGATAATGTTCCTGAAAATGACGATGGTAATCTAGCTCTCTGTGCTGCACATTTACGGAAGACAGCTTCCAGAATCTCCAAGTCAAGTCAAGTCACATTTATTTACGTATATAGCGCTTTTTACAATACAGATTGTATCAGAAGCAGCTTCACAGTGATAACATGAAAGTAGTACAACACAGATCAATAATATTGTTAAATATTACATATTAAGTAACCCCAACTAAGCAAGCCAAAAACACGGCAAAGCAAGGCAACAGTGGCAAGGAACCAAAACTCCATCAGATTGGATGGAGAAAAAAACCTTGGGAGAACCCAGGCTCAGTCGGGGCCAGTTCTCCTCTGGCTCACATTCATATTGTTTATATATAAATATTAAATATAAATACTGTTTATATATATATAACACGGAGCCATAATATATCGCCGGCGTTGAAGTCGTCTCCTCACAGGCGTTGGTCTCAACAAGAAACTGTTACTAAAACATGAAGCAGTTCCAAATTTAAAACCAGAGGCAGCAGTTGTTGGGCCACAACCTGTACTGTAAGTAGGCTAAGACTTAATCATTTTAAAATGTATTTGCATGTATAATTCCAGACGTAGCCTTGTGTTTTTATTTTTTTCAAATGCCAGCGCTGGCTTTATAGCCAGCGGGCTATTGAGTTATGCTATTGTGTCTACGGCAAACGCGTACAAACATTATGGACCTGAATTTTTTTATAAGTTCTAATGTTGTAAATGTATTTTTCATCTACACGTATATATGCTTTATGACTTTATTTTCGATTTTATCAAAAATGTAAACTTGCCAACGCTGTTTGTGTTTAACATTAATAGCCAGTCAGTTGCTATCGTTGCCAGTCAGATGCTATTGTGTAAAACAAACAAGCATATGGTTAAAAATTTTTAGCAAATTATCATTCAGAAACGTTTATTAAGAGCCGTGTTTGGTGAGGTTCTGCTTGACTTATATTCATCGCAGCTTTCTCGGTCTGATTCAGCCTCACTGATACTGCAGTCTCGACATTATTATTTACGTGTATTCACCGTCTGGTATCCACCTTTGGCATGTCCGTTTCGCCCGTAAAGGTAATGGGCGTTAACCTTCCGGACAACGTGAGCGACAGTTTAGCCAATCACAACACACCGGCTCAAACCGAACCAATCTGAGCCCACCGCGTGTTTCTGAGGGGGTGTTTTCATAGAATCATGAAGTCAACCGCTCCTTCAGGGGACAGAGGAGAGTGCGGCTTACAATAAAGTTGAAGTTTATGAAAAATAAGACTTTTTAAAAAAGAAAAACCATGAATACATGTTATGTTGCACCCCATAAACACAATCATGCAAAGAAAAAAAAGCAGTCAACCCCCCCTTTAAGCTTGAACAAAATTTGAGACTTTTGTCTCAAAATAAAGTCAACAATTTTATAGATTCTCATTTGCTACATAAATGTTCAATTCTCAAACATAAAAAAGAAAAAAAAATCAAATCACTGCTTTCCGTAATCACGCCAGCCAAATCAGATCGGATCAGCCATATTTCTACATGCATCATCAAAAGCGTTGATTTTTATGCCATTCAGTGGTTTAACAAAAATCAAGTCAAAAGCACCTTTTACTCCAATGCACCTTTAGTTGTACTTTTAATCCAATCTTATCACATATTTAATTTTTTTTTTTTTTACTAAAAGTGTTTTACCATAAAAATAAGTTGTTTTAAATTAGCTATACTTGCCGAAGGCTCCCAGGTGAAAAGTGTTTGGCCATTAAAAGTCATTACACCAAACTGTCTATGATTAATCGTTTGAAATTCACTCCACATGTGTCAACAATAAAGATATGTTTAGCAATCCCCAGAACTGATTGCGGTTTATGATAGTAGTGGAAAACAACATCTGTACATCTTCAAAAACAGGAGATATGAAGCACTTACTGTACACACAACAGACTCATCTTGTAACCAAATGATTTGGATTTGCCATACAATGTTCCCCATTGTACTGATGAATCTGTACATCTGTATCGAGTTTAACAGGGCAAGAGATAGCACTGAAAAGCTTTAATTTCCATTTCTCAAAGACACAAAGATCACTGTTTCCACTTTAGCTGATGAGGTTTTTAAAACTCCTCAGAGAGACACAAAACAACTTTGGTGACATGTCAGATCAGACAAAAAGATCTCACAACTTGTCACTATTTCTATCTGAAGATATTTCTCCCATAACCGTCAACCGACCACCTGTGAACTTCACAATACACAGACGTCTGGTATAAGACGTATTTCTGATTTATGACAGGATTGACATGACGTTGGATGGATGGATGGATGGATGGATGGATGGATAGATAGACAGATCTTGTTGACTTTAAATGCTTAATAACCTCTTAATTAGCTTAATAAAAAGTGAAAAAGAAGAAAAGAAGTTGAAAGTTTAAAAGAAATATAATAAAATAAGAAAGTGGTGGAGATTTCATGGGGCAGTTTAAAGTCAGTACAGACTTCATGAAGTTAATTTGGTGGGATGATAGGGAAAACAGGCCTTTAGTCCTTTGCTTTGTGGTTCGGGGCCCTCCTGAATTAAACATCCTCAAAGACCCATGGCTAGAACCATCTGGAATGTTCTACAGGGGACAATGTCTAAGAGGAAAATACCAAAGCAACATCTCATACAGATTAAAAAATAACCTTAAGCACTGTAAACAGGATAAAATGCCATTTTAAACCCTGATCATTGATGTTCTCACCACAGTAAATGGTAAAACTGCCTTTCATCACATAAATTTAAATTCAGTCAACACATCAGCAAAATGCAATTATGCATGCCTGCCGTCAGCTATCCTAAAAATACACATACCATTGAAAGCAAGAGAGTATGAGTCTACAGCTCAGAGGGCAGACTGTTCATTCAAAACGGATTCTGTGTAAAATGACTCATTTTCCACTTAAAGGCTGAATCTTCATGAGGTAAAAGACAAGCCACAAACTGGAAGTTTTACAACAATAATGTTAGCCTGTCATTTACAGTGGGAAAATCCTTCAAAATTGGACTTTTCCTGAATCTTGTCAAAGGCAGGAAGAGATCATGGCAGGCTTATGCTCGTGGCTCAGATCTAGCTCTGAAGCTGTGAGGCGGGACCTTCGACTAATGGGTCTGTTTCTGCTTTGCCACCCGTTGTGAGCGCTTTGAGTTCCCCAAGTCTGTGTTTATCGTTCACAGATTCTGCATAGCTGGTTTGTGTAAACATCTTAAATGGTTTTTTAAATGTCAAGCCAGTCATCGTGAAGATTTGGACGAACATGTTCGTTTTGTGGGATGAATCATTCTGGTGATATATTTCTTTATGTCTTTGTGGTGAAAGATTGGTTAAAACAGCTAAGGCTAAGAAATCGGAACTCCTGCTGTTTCAGTGTTCCTTTCAACGTGTTTAGTCTCCACAGGGGAGAAACCCTAAAACAAAATCTACATATTTTTTCTTGACAACTGACAAACAAAATATTTCTTCTCGCCTTCTACTTTTCGATCTCATTCTGTGACATTCAAGCACTTACCACTGCTCCACCACTTTTTGCCGTTGATGATAAAATGGTCTTTATCCCTGTGAAGGGTGCACTCCATGTTTGTGGCATCACTTGAAGCAACATCTGGCTCTAGGGCAAAAAAACAAACAAAAAAAAAGATAGAGTAATAGGTTCAGTCATAAAAATTATTTTTGAAAAAATAAGCAGTGAAGAAACATTGAAAAATGTTTTAATATTATGTAAAGTCTAGTTTTAGAGACAATGTGTTTTTAAAGATGCACATTCACAAAATAGTTATTTATTTGGTTATATTTTTGTGAAGCAAATGATATGGGTTTGGGGCCTTAGCAAACTTCAAAGGGGGCTCAAGAAGATTTACTTAAAATCATTAGAAATAGTTGTGGTGTAAATATATTGTTTTTTTAAATAACTAATTAAATCAAATTTTTTCTGTAATTTCCATAATTAAAGGCACCAAACATTAACATGTAGGTTTGTACATATTTTAACAATAAATAATAACATTAATAACACAGATTTCAGCATGATGTTGTCACAAGACCTGAAACATGTGATGCTGATTTGACACCCATCCAATTTTCTGTCATCTCTTTACGCTAATTTAAAACTTAAGTAATTTAAGGCTGTGTTTTTTTTTTCAGCACAATAAAAACACAAAAGATAGCCACACACTGCACAAAGTCTGAGAAGTGGAGAACCACTTCACCGTCTAGACAGTGAGGAAGGCCCAGTTTTTTACGTTTTTTTTTTTTTTTGGTTGAATCTTGAATGAATGATTGGCTGATCTTAGGAAAGGTCTTAATGTGGACCATGGCTTTAAAAAAGCATCTGAATATATGCGCAGACGCGAAAACACTTGCGCCACTGACCAGAAAAAAATAAAGTCAGTGTTTCACATGTCTGTCCTGTCTCGTGATGCACATGGGTGTTTTGTTATGTTGAGCTATGAGCTCTTGTCATTGTCTCCCATTTTTCCCTGTGAGCATGTTCTTGTTCAGGTTCAGTTTTTGTTCATCAAGTTCAGTTATTGTTTCAGGTTTTATTTATTGTGTTTTCCCTCAACAACCCTCGTGGGTTTTTGCTTCGTGTTTGTTTTCCTTTCTAATTAAAAATTCTTGCTCTGCACTTGAGTCCTCACTCCCCTTCTTTGTAACCGTACCGTGACACAGTGGCGCAATTGTTTTCTGGTACTGCAAAATAGCACCAGGGATTGTTTGCGCTGGACTGCCCAGGAAGTGCAAGTTCATTTCCTAGTTTGACGAAATGATACATGCGTCGGTCACAGAGTCAATTGCGCTGGGTAAAAGATAGGGCCCCATAACACTTAATTATTTTAACATGAATTATTATTACATTAGTTACATAATTTAATCTATGGAAAATTCTAGTGTTTGTAAATTAAAAGGGTGGGGGTGGCTTTGAATATTGTAGCAGACAATAGAGAACCTTGTCAAAAATCAAAAAGGCGGTAGAGGAGAATCTCCTGGTTCTTTGCAAGTAAAAAAAGAGAGAGAGACTGGCTGTAAAGGCGAAAATGATAACCTGGCGTAGATATTTCATTTGAAATCTGGCATTTGTTACACACACAGACAAGTAAGAATTACAGCCATCATCTGCATGACAGCTACAGTCGTGCTCAGAATTAATGGCACCCCTGGTAAATATGATAAAAACTGGCAGTAAAAAATAAATCTGCATTGTTTATACTTTTGATCTTTCATTCAAAAAATTTCCAAAATCATTGAAGTAAAAAAAAATTAAAGAGGGGGAAATTACATTATGAAATAAATGTTTTTCTCCAACACACATTGGCCACAATTATTGGTACCCCTAGATTTTTTTGCGAGTAAAATACCTCTGAAGTATATTCCCTTTAATGTTTAGGTACCTTACATTACCTTTTTCAAATCAAATATCAAACAGATAAAAAATCTAAACCTGAAGCCTTCTGTTAGAAATCTTATAATGGGCGTGGTTGGATCTTCCAACAGGACAAACGATCCAAAACAAACATCAAAATCAACACAAAAATGTGTTACTGAACACACAAATGAAGCTTCTGCCATCCAGTTCCCTGACCTGATGAGTGGAGTGAACTGAAGAGAAGAAGCACCAACATGGATCTGAGAATCTGAAGGATCTGGAGAAGATTCTGAATGGAGGAATGGTCTCTGATCTTTTGTCAGTTGTTCTCCAAACTCATCAGGCATTATAGGAGAAGACACAGAGCTGTTGTCATAAAGGAGATAAAAGGTATTTGGAGGTATACTTGCAAAAAGTATTTAATAATAGGGTGCTATTAATTGAGTGTAATGTGTTTTGGAGAAAAACATTTATTTCATAATGTGATTCCCCCCCCCCCCCACTCCCCCACTTTCAATTATTTTCCTTCAATAAAAAGGCTAGATTTTTGGCAATTTTTTGAATGAAAGATTAAAAGGCATAAACATTATAGATTTATTTTATACAGCTAGTTTTGACTCATATCTACCAGGGGTGCCATTAATTCTGAGCACGACTGTAAAACGTCACACACACACTGGAAATAATGAATTATGAAAACTGAAAATGGGGGCATTACAGCACCATCTGTTGCATGTTGAGAAATTCGACGCCTTTTTAAATCACCATTACACATGCTCATACATAGCCTATACACTCTATAGCCATCTTTTGGCTTGTTCTATTAGCAGTAGAATCACAATCATTTTGTTTTCCTACATCTGATCCACCAGATATTCCACTCCTTGTTCACTCATTGAACACAGATCTCATTATCAACCTAGTAAACATAAATCCTCCTCTATAGGTCAAGTACTAATAAGAGTATAACATTAGAGAAGCTTGAGTGTGAACCATATCTGGAGACAGCTGCATTCTGTTCTATTATGTTATGCTGCGTTCAGCTGTTTAATAAATCTTATGTAAACACAACAAAGAAAAATGTCCATTCTCTTTGACTTTGGGATTCATTAACTGGATCAAAATTCTATATAAATCACCTTCAGCCACGATCATCACCAACTGACTAAAATCACATAGGTTAAACTGCACTGGGAACAAGACAGAGATCCCACTTCCGCCTAACTATTCACCATTTTTAGTGAACCGTTAGCAGCAGCCATCTACATTAAAGGAATTCAAAGCACTAAATATACACCACAAGATGTATTATGGCGCTTTTCCACTAAACAGCACATAGCTCGCCTCGGCTCAGCTGAAGCTCGGTTCGCCTTTGTTTGGTTTTCCACTGTGTAAAAAGTCTGTACCTGTACCCAGGGCCGGTTTTATCCCTTTGGTTGCCCTAGGCGAGATTGATTTTAGCGCCCCCCCCCCCCCTTATTATTATTTTATTTTTGGTACGTTTAAGCATCATTTTTTTTACGACTTATTTGTTGGCCAGTTGTGGTCTGTGCAATATTAATATTAAAAATTCTAAACCTAAAATTGTGTATTATGTACAGTATGTATGTTATGTATTGTTCTACTATAGTAATGAACATTTTTACAATAATATATTGCATTTTATTGGTGTCAGCCAATGTTGCCCACAGCAACATTACAATAGTGTAGATAAGTGTACAATGTTTTATAATAATAATTTATTCTATAGTGTCCAATCCATTTAATTAATTTAACATATTTAATATTGGGTGCATCCAAGTTAGGCCTATTTTAACTTTTTTAACACAATAGGTACTTTCCCTGGTAATTAGTTACTTTTATAATGATTTAATTCAGTTACTAACTCTGTGAGAATTTGTGAGAAGTAACTGTAACTAATTATTTTTTAAGTAATATGCCCAAAACTGATGATGAGTAATTATTAAACTAAACAAAAATACTCTTATAATCACTCCAAAACTTTAACAAGTTGAAGGATCTGTGATAAATTGTTTATACAATGCTACAAATAACATTCAAGGATATTTCTATCATCCTACATAGCTGCATTGTTTTATCTGTGTAATGTAATATCTTGTAGATAAATTACAATTATTACCTGGCTGCTACAACTAAGGGGGTTTCAGAGTCCCAACTGTTGTGCATTTTAATGTTTAATTCATTTTTAAATCAAATTTAAATGTTAAATTCATCAATCTGCTGCAATTCAGTGTGCAAATTGAACAAAGAAAAATTCAAACCTCTATTAGTTACAGTGTCTACATTACACTTCAACATAATAGGCTATATTGTAAAACAAATGCAATTAAATATAAAAGAAACTTTCATAATTAGTTTTGTACAAATTTCTATAAGTAAGCTATAGACTTGGAAGCAACTTAACGTCAGCAATTAAGCAAAACAAAACGAATGGGCTGCCGATGTACGAGTTGTATGGGCCGTTAAGACAAAAAATAATAAAAATAGGCTATGAGAGGTCTCGGCCAAAAAGCACGTCGGTCACCGGGAATCTCAAGTAGGCTGCTACGCCTGATTTATTGCGTTTGACACTTTATGGCTGAGATGAGAAGGCTAACCTTTAAACTGGACTTTCTTTTTATTTTGTTGCTTTCTCTTTGTTCGTCCCTGTGGACCAGAGGGTTTATTTATACCGCTTCATTTCCAATCAACGCGACAGCAGCTGAGCACTTGCCCAACATAACGCAACCCCCGGAAAAGATTCGACAATAATCATCAATTCAGTCTAATAATCAGTAATTAAGTAATTAAACGTGTGGCTGAGGGGCGCCTTAGGATGTCCATCTTTAATAAACGTTTTTCTTTTTTTTCATTCTAACTCTGTGATTTCTCGATCAATGGGGAGTAGCAGAGTAGGTCAAGGGCGACGTCAGAGCGCGCGCCCGCGCGCCCCAACACATTTGGCGCCTGAGGCAACCGCCTAGTTTGCCTATAGCAATCGCCGGCCCTGCCCTGCTTTCGGGTACTTTTTGTATCACCTCCGGTGAGGTTCTGACCGAGCTAAGGCAATCTGAGCCGGTACTAAAATGTGACGTGAAACAATGCCGATAGCTGTGTAAAGACTCTGCGCGGTTCTACTATCAGGGGAATTTGCATATCATAGTTAATAATTCATAATTAATAATTATTCATACAGATTTGCAATCAGACCGGTTTACATGTTAATAAATCCCTCAATAAGGGCTTTCTGTTAACTTTACTTATATGTATACATGTGTATCTCTGCAATTAACCACAAATTAATTGTAATAGATTGCACAGACCACGTCTTACAAGACAAGTAAAATTAATTAGCTCAATTAATTTATAGAGCAGGGAAAACTTGATTCTCTGGCCAGAAGAATTAA
>JAQIUQ010000041.1:20000-217734 GCA_030378365.1 Hybognathus amarus | reverse complement strand
GAGCCGCGCCCTGCACTGGCATGGTCGCTTGCGCGTGTGGCTTCCTTTTCCGTGGGAAGTCGCGTGGCGTTCGTCTGGCATTCGGCGTGAATGTTTGAAAGGCTTAAAAGTCTTTGAGGTGACGTTACCCGAGGAAATAGATTGGGCAAAGTCCACTTCCTTTCCTGGGAAACGAACTTGGTAGTTAATTTGAGGAGAAGACGAAACTTTTGGACGATCAAAAGAAAGGATCCAGGCTTGGGTCGGATCTCCTGTGAGGAGATCCTTTACGTGCTTCTTGACATGAGGTGTTTTCGGAAGAGAAAAGGCGGAGCTGGCGCGCTGCCTTTATCCTCTTGGAGACATCCATCCCTTTCCTGTTGGCTTGAGCCAATCAGGAAGACTGGATGTTGCAGCGGAAATTCTTGGTTTATTGCTCTTTTGTTTCACAGAGCACGCGCTCCTCGTGGAGGGGGTGTGTTCAATGGGCTAATATTGAAACAGTTCGATCTTCCTTGGCAGTAAAACATATTAACAATACACTTTACTTTACATCTCTGTGCATATTCGGGTGTTTCGTTCAATAAGCATTCTGGAGACATCAAGAAACATTATGTTACATTAAAGGAACATATATTTCCGTTTACAATGCCTACAGGAGTTATTTCTAATTTCTGTTTTATGCTGCAACCAACAAAGATATTTCACGTTGACATGGGGAAAACACACATACATAAAAACCATTTGAGAATATAAAGTAAATGTCTTTAAACACCAAAGGAATGCCTTCCTCTTTGTTCAGACATTCTTTCACATTCCAATGTGTTAAAAGTCAGGCCCAAGAGAGCCTCCTCTTGTGTGTGGGGGAGGGGAGGGCTTGTGTGTGTGTGGGGGGGGGACTGGGGTCGCAAGTCCTTGGAGGACGGTTGATTCAGTCTGGCAAAATCATTACATCTGATTGCTCAGAGAGAATCGTCACCATTCACTGCTTCATCATTTGTACGTGCCAGATGGAGTGTCCAGAATATTCCCGCCATTTTTAAATGGTTTGGCCAGAGATAGTCTAGTAAACGTACCACTATTATTATGGCAACTTCGGAAGAATACGCCATGGTCAAAACGAAGGAGGTGCAGACTTTCCTTTGTTTGGTTGCCGAAAGAGGATCCAACGAGAGCTTGATAGAGCAATGAGGAACAAAAGGTGTCACTATGACGACCGGGTACCATTTGTGGCGGTACTGTCTGCAATAGAAAACGGAGCGAAAAGCGAGCCTGAGTCGAAGCTGGTACTGGTAATGGAAAGCACCATACTGTATCCCATCATCATTACAAGAAACGATTTAACTTATTGATTCATTCTCTAATATTTCTGAATACTCATTTAACTGGAGTAAATCTTCTATTCTTTAATTACAGCTTGGATGTGACATCAATAAACCACCTATTCCTCCGCACCAATCACATTACATGTAAATACTACTGTTTTTATAAACTGCTTATTAATGCATGCTTTAGAAATCACTTACTAATGCTTAACTAATATCCATAGCATGCCGTTATTATAAAGTGTAACCAAAAAAATGTCCAGTCAGATGAACCAGAAACCATCTTAATTATAATAAGCTTCCTTAAAACTGATCAGTTAATATGTTGTTTTTTATGCATCACCTGTCATACAGAAGCAGGACCGTCATGTCTCCTCTCAGTAAGGGCTCCAGCCAGAGTCGCTTCTGTTCCTCAGTGCCAAACAGGTGCAGCACTTCCATATTTCCAGTGTCTGTTAAAATTTACATTTACTGTATCAATACTACCATCACTCAGAATTTACACTACTTTTCCAAATTTAAGGTTAGTAATATTGTTTAAGAAATAAATCCTTTTTTTTTCAGCAAGGATACATTAAATTGATCAAGTGAAAAACATGTATAATGCTATTTCTAATATTTCTATTTCTAGTAAATTATGTTCTTTTGAACTTTCTATTCAAGAAAGAGTCCTGAATCCTGTATTAAAATATTAAGCAGCAAAATAGATAATAATAAGAATTGTTTCTTGAGCACCAAATCAGTATGTTTTAATGAGTTCTGAAGACTAGAGTACAGACACTACATTTTTTTATAATATTTACATTATTACTGTTTTTACTTATTTTGATCAAATTAAAGCCTTCATGAGCATAACCAGCTAATGTCTTTCAAAAACATTTAAAACCTTACTAACCCCACATTTTTAAATGGTAGTGTAAATAAAATTAGCCTCTACCTATGGAGGATCCCTTTCCCAGTCTACAGATATAAGCGTTGTGAATTTCGTTTCACGTACCTACCCCAAAGTGATCAAATAAAACAAATTCTGTATCGAATTTATAGAGAAGACAAGTAGTTTGTTCAGGCATGGTTTTGTAGGGATTTACAAACCTGTGCACATATATCTTCAAAAGCAAATAACTATAGAGTCAATTCTTAATGCGCATGTGAACGCCATCAGCGTTTATCACAGGTTCACATTTAAAGTCTGTTTAGAGACATTCATATACATTTTTTCCTTACTCTGTAAATCCGGCCTCTAGTTCATAACACCAGAGGAAGAACTGGCCGGGTTCTCCCAAGTTTTTTTCTCCATTGGGTCGCCTGATGGAGTTTTTAGGACACCATTAGGTCACTTGATGGAGTTTTTTGGTTCCTTGCCACTGTTGCCTTTGGCTTGCTCAGTTGGGGATATTCAAATTAATTAACCAATCAGTAATACCTTTGATCAGCTCTACCAAACAAGGATGTTTTTCCACTAAGAGACTAAGAACATTGTTATCATGTTTTGATTGATACTGCGAAGCTGCTTTGATGCAATCTATATTGTGAAAGGCGCTATTTAAATATACTTGACTTGACAATTATGTCAATTGCTGACACATGTATTACTGAGCGTTCTGTTTTAAATCGAAAATACGTCTGCAAATTAAACCAAATGTAATGTTATGACATGAAATATACACTAAATATAACTATACTACAAATATTATCGACAAAAAAACATGTAGATATACTCAAAATGACATTTATCTAACTAGTGCAAAGTGCCAGTGAAAAAATAATCCCCCAGTGCCCGTGTGTTTTTAGCAATTGTTGGTTTGGTGTGTTTGAGTGCTCAAATGAATAAGCGCGACGATACAGGGAGCAAATCTGCTTTCTTCGTCCCTCTGTCTCTGGTCCTGCGCTGTGCTCAGTCAGTGTGCAGAGTGTGAGAGGGGGAGTGGCCAGCGGCTAGAGCAGCAAAAGCCAATGTGTGCTTCTTTTAGCGATATATTTAGTGATATCTTTTGCATTTCTAATACAAACAACGTCAAACTCGGCACTGCACTTACTCGTGCCCGTAGCAAGACACTTGTCAAGTTTGAGATCCATCGGACTAACGGTTCAAGAGATATGCGATTAACAGACAGACACACACACACACAGACAGACGTTCCTATAATTTATAGTTATATAAATCAGATTTTCACTAATTACAGTTGTAAAACTTGTTACACTTCATGTTTACTTTTATTATTCTCTACTATAATAATAACACCCTTATATATAATAAGTAACAATAAGTAATAAAAACAAACACATTTCTGACCCCTGTAGAGGCACACACCCACCTGGGGCTTGGCAGTTGAAGACTTCGGGGGCGTAGAAGCAGTGTCCGGTCTCTTCTGCTATATGAGCATAATCCAGCTGAGAGAGGCCACTCTCTGCAGGAAGAAACAAATTCCACAAGCCTGCGGCTCGAGCCTTTGCCTGCTCACACGGATACATCGTGAAAATATTACTCACTCCAGTTCAATTAGATACATTATTCTTTACAGCTGCACTATACTGATGAAGTTTGGGGTTAGTATAATTTACTCAAGTCTTCACCGTCACATGATCCTTCAGAAATCTTTCTATTTTGCTGATTTGATGTTCAAGAAACATTTCAAATTATCAATGTTGAAAAAAAGAGTTGTGCTGCCTAACATTTTTGTGGAAACCATGATGGATCTCTTGTACAAGTCTTTTTGTTGTCACTTCTGATCAATTTAATGTAAATCTTACTGACCCCAAACAGCAGTATGCACTCACCTAAAGCATTATTAGAAACAGCATAATTAAACTGTGTTTAACCCCTTTCAGAACTGCCTTAATTCTACGTGCCATTGGTTCAAAAAGGTGCTGAAAGCATTCTTTAGAAATGTTGGTGCATATTGATAGGATAGCATCTTGCAGTTGATAGAGATTTGTGGGATGCACATCCAGGGCACGAAGCTCCGTCTCCACCACATCCCAAAGATGCCTTTGTGACATGGTGCATCATCCTGCTGGAAGTAGCCATCAGAGCATGGGTACATGGTGACCATAAAGGGATGGACAACATGGTCAGAAACAATGCTCAGGTAGGCCGTGGAATTTAAACAATGCCCAAATGGCACTAAGGGGCCTAAAGTGTGCCAAGAAAACATCCCCACACCATTACACCACCACCAGCAGCCTACAAAGTGGTAACAAGGCATGATGGATCCATGTTCTCATTCTGTTTATGCCAAATTCTGACTCTACCATCTGAATGTCTCAACAGAAATTGAGACTCATCAGACCAGGCAACACTTTTCCAGTCTTCAACTGGCCAATTTTGGTGAGCTCTTGCAAATTGTAGCCTCTTTTCCTATTTGTAATAGAGATGAGTGGTACCCGGTGGGTCTTCTGCTGTTATAGCCCATCTGCCTCAAGGTTTTGCATGTTGTGGTTTCACAAATGCTTTGCTGCATCCCTCAGTTGTAAGTGGTTATTTGAGTCAAAGTTGCTCTTCTATCAGCTTGAATCAGTTCGGCCCATTCTCCTCTGACCTCTAGCATCAACAAGGCATTTTCGCCCACAGGACTGCCAAATACTGGATGTTTTCCCTTTTCACACCATTCTTTGTAAGCCCTAGAAATGGTTGTGCGTGAAATATCACAGTAACTGAGCAGATTGTGAAATACTTAGAACGGCTCGTCTGGCACCAACAACCATGCCACGCTCAAAATTGCTTAGACGGCACCTACTGTATTATGCCCCTTTTTACATGATGTAATATTGGAATATATTTGTAAAGTTTCAGCACAAAATACCCCACAGTTACTTTATTATAACCATTTGAAATGACATTTTTGGTACCTGTGTGATTTTGGTTTATACCACCTTAAATGTAAATGAGCTGCATATCCCCGTCCTGCCCTTGGATGAGGCGTAACTTGCATACCTATGGCAATAAACAGTCGGTAGAAGCAGAATGGCTAAGAGTGAGAGACACGCTATTAGGGCTGCACGATTATGCGCACGATGTTGTTATGCGCATCTAATCACTCAAGCCGGTTCCTTGATTAGCAGTAAATTACTTTCACCTGCTTTCAGATGGAGTGGCATTCACTACAAAGAGCCATAATTTACTGACAAGCTGAGCCAAATTGCATTAATATCGGAGGACTGTATCACCAGCGATATTTAATGCGATTTGGCTCAGCTTGTCAGTAAGTTACGGCTCTTTGTAGTAAATGCCGCTCATCTGAAAGCAGGTGAAGGTGATTTACTGCTAATCAAGGAACTGGCTTTAATGATTAGATGCGCATAACAACATCGTGAATTAATCGTGCAGCCCTACACGCTATTTTGTATGGCATTCAGCCGTACATGTTGGAAACGGTATCAGACCCAGATGATGAGACTCGGCAGAAGAAACACAAATAAGAATGGACCAGGACATCTCGGTTATTTGGCTATTTGATATATTCATGTACTTATAGAGTTTTAATCACGTCCTTTTGCAATTATGGATGTGCAACACAGACACACTGTGATGACATTGGCACAATTTTTTGAAACTACAAACACAAATACTGTGATGACATTGTTACGTAGAAACGAAATTACATTTATGCGAGGGACCTGTTGCATCATGTTTACATTACTTGTCATATAGACAACAATACAATATCTTAAAAAATATGTATTTATAAACGTGTGGACAAACAAGGTTTAAATTATATACAGAGACATCCTACGACAACAACGACTTAAGACGAATTTGTTGTATTGGCTGACATCGACTGAAATAATTATTTGCTCAAAAATGGAGGTGGTGCTACTGGAGGTGGTGATGTTGGATCGCGAACAGGATTAATTTAAAGCAGGTCTTGCTTCAAAATTAATCCTCGTTCACAAAACAGTCAGTCAAAAAATGATTTGCACAAATATAAACGTATTTTGGAAGTTTAAGTGATGCCTTTTCTTTGTACATGAACGTATGGGGTGGTGATGGCGCAGTGGATAAGACACATGCCTTTGGTGTGAGAGACCAGGGTTCTAAACCCCTGTGAGACACCAATGTGTCCCTGAGCAAGACACTTAACCCCTAGTTGCTCAGAGGCGTGCAACCTCTGACATCTATAGCAATTGTAAGTCGCTTTGGATAAAAGCGTCAGCTAAATGAATGTAAATGTAATGTAAATGATAAAAAGACAATTTGAAATAAAATCCATTCACTGCGTTTTCATTGGCTCTGATGTCGGAAGCAAGTGAAAACTACTACATTATTACATCCCACAACACAACACTTATGTTTCTTAGGGATACATTATCAGCTGTCGTTGAAACAATGGAGGATGATGCACAGATCCCCAAGGGCCGGGTCTATACCAAAACCGCAATGTCAATTAAACCACGTCGGTGCAGCTTGCGCAATTCTATGTCACATTGCGCTGAATCTTAAAACAGCTAGTTCTGAGACAGTGCTTGTGATTTATTGAGAGGGGGTGGTTTTGCGCACACACTGCCAACACACATTTATGTTCAAACACAATGTAAAAGTGAATTTTGCATAATAGGTGCCCTTTAAATTACCTTTGGTTGAATTGCATTAATGAGAAATTGAACAGGTGTTCCTAATTCTTAAGGTGAGTGTAAGCTGTGATATGATGGAACTATATAATATTCGAATGATTGTATGTATCATCACCTTCAACTCCTCTAACACAGGAGGTGTGTGCCATCTCTCTGGTGTGTCCTTGTGTTTGCCATAGTACTCCTTGACTTTCTATACAAGAGAAAATAAAAGGGGGAAATAAGATTCTCCTTATTAGCCTGGCTAACGCCAGACCACGTATCAAAATCTCGCTGCAGCATGGGGAAACCCAGGCTATCTCCTTATAGTAATTAAACACACAACAAATATAATTGTACACAAACAAACAAATGAATGATCATCATTATTATTATTATAAATCAAATACATTATCATTTTATTATATTTATATTCTTTTCTAACTATAATTTAATAAAAAAATGACTTTTTTTGCATTTTATATCTGCATAAATTCAAATAACCAGGGGCCTAATTTATAAACGTTGCTTACGCACAAAAGAATGGCGTCACGCCGCTCTCTACGCAATAGTTGGTATTTATAAAAAGCAAACTTGACGGTAAAATGTGCGGTCCTTCACGCAAGCGCTCTGACCCAGGCGTACGCACAAAAACGGGTGAAATGAGAAATGGCGACACCGTCGGCAGTTGGAAAAACATGTGAAAGTGTGTGAAACTGTAGACCGTTGTGTAAAATAAATGACTCTCATAAATAACACGAAGATTTCACAAAGCAAGTCTTACAATTAACAGCCTAGCCTACACGAACAACCGTTTGATCGATCTGCAACAGAAATGCAAATTAACACATATTTCCAAAAGTAAAATATGTTCTGCAATATAGACATGTTATACAATTCATCCTCATTAATAATATGGTAAACAAAACGAAATAATGTACAAAACTGATATTCTTGCCAATGTGTCCGTAAACGGAGCAGATAGGCTATAGCAATTAGATAGTCAGTCAGATAGATAGATAATTAGGGAGATATATAGATAGATCGATAAACAGATGTATTATTTGTCCACTTGGGGAAAGTTGTTTTCATAGTAAAAATGTCTTCATCAGCTACGGAATCATGGTATTCATGCATTTGCCTTTAGTTTGTTTTGTTTTTGATAAAATAACGTAGGTTATGACATAGCCCATTCAGAAAGCTACAAGCAATAACATTTGCGCTGAACTATTTCCCATTTCCAAGTAGATTATAACCGACATCTGTAGCTTATCAGATGCAGAATTAAATGGGTGGAAATAAAATGCACCATCACAATGCGTAATGACGCATAGGCTAATAGCTGATCTTGCGCTCTTAGAATATGTAAAATTGAAGGAATCGGAATGAACGCATCATCTTCACAACAAAAGGTGTGACAAAAAAAATATTATTTATTCAAGAATTCCCTCATTGTGCAGTTTATTTCAGTTAAGACAGTCTTGATTTCGCCCAACTCCTTGGCCACCTCTCTGATTGAATTAATGACTAGACGCTTTTTAACCTCGACTTTCCTCGACCATTTCTTTTTATTTCGGCCACAGTCCGAGGTTGTGAGGCTACAGCATTTATGGCGTCTCCAACCATTTACCACTCAAGTGCCTTTTTTGCATTAGTAATGCCCACACTGTGCCCTCAACATTTTTCTCCTCTTTTCCACCTCGCAAACGATAACTTCTAATTCACATTGAGTGAAGTTACGTTTTTTTTTTTTTTTTTTTTTATTCCTCTGTGTTTAACATGATTTCGCAACCAGTGAATATTAACCTGTGGGCCTTTCACGGACTATTTATGGGCAACTATGGGCGTAACATGAAGCCGCAAAAGCTGCGCTACATTTAGAATTGATCGTGATTTATTAAGGAAAAAATGCGTAGGATGTGCGTGCGCACGGTTTTATAAATCCGAATATTTCTGTGCGTACGCACGTCCTATGTTTCATCCGTACGCCACTTCTGACGCAAATCCTACGCAAAGTTTTATAAATGAGGCCCCAGATCATCTCCTGATAATATGAAAGCTGTTTTGACATCATATCTTTCAGTACTCTCATGAGGATCTTTCCACACAGCTGACGGCAGTGCTGACCTTTTGTGCAGGAAGTATGTGCTTTCTCATGAACTCTTTTACATGCTGAAGGACAACCTGGCCTTTGGGTGACTGCATGAACAGCTGATCAGAGACCGGCAGGGATAATGTGGGGCTGCAATCAAAAAACACATTCTTTATAAAATACCAGAATTATTTATATTATTTTATAAATAATTCTTATTTTGCATACAAGCAAAATTTCAAACAACATAGCCTGAGAATAAAAATAAAACAGATAATTATACACCCTGTTTACATGGAAACACCTTTAATTACATATTCAGCTGTTTCCGAAACAACTTCAAACATAAGCCACAAAATAAAACCAAAACACAGCATGCTTTTTAAACAAAACTGGTTGTCGAAGTGAAATAATGAAAGATATCCTTAGAAAGTCTTTTTGGACTAAAAAAACTGAAAACAACCATTAAGAGATGATCTGTCATGCAAGTAATTCCTCTAATGTGCATGAAGAGTTGAGATTGTGCGCTTATACCTGAGGGCAATCTGTAAACCCAGCTCGGCTAGCGGCTCCACGCTCTCTCCAAACTCAGCAGCGTTCATTGAACTGGCATTGCCCAACAAATGCCTTGCATAAATCCCCTTCCATAAAATGGGGAGAGAAAGAATTATTGGTCCTGAATAAGTTTAGCACCTGTGTGATTTTCCCTGTGTATAGTTGTGTTTCATAAGACAAAATAAACAGAAGGCACTGGATACAACTGACATGCTCAAGAAATATTTCCTATAATTATCAATATTGAAAATAATTGTGCTGTTTAACATTCTTGTGGATGTCACGATACATTTTGTCAGGATTCTGATGAATAGAAATTAATAGAACAGCATTTATTGGAAACAGATTTTTTTGTAAAATGATAAATGTCTTTAATATAATTTTCTTATTAATTTAATGCATTATTGCTGAATAAAGTATTAATTTTATTAAAGAAAAAAAGATCTTTCTGATCCCAAAATTTTGTACCGAAGTTTTGTAGCTGTGCTCGTTTCATGTCTCTCATTGTACTACACTCTCCTTTTTCCCTCAAATAATGAATTTCAAATCAGAATGATATTAAATGTCCATTAATCACCTTGGAGAAATATGCCTGTGGCGAGCAGGATGAGGCCGAGGGCCATGAGAGAGCGGCGCAAGGCCGGCATGATTGATAATGAGCGACACCTGCGCGACACATTGGTCTCGTATCTCTCATGGAGGAGCAGAAGCATAAAGGAGGAGCGACGACAGTGAAGATCAAAAGAGACCGGTGCATCGCTCATTATCAGTCGCCGCTTTCTCACAGCCCTCGGCCTCATCCTGATTGGCACAAAAGATTTAACTTTGTTTTAACAACAATGGCTTGACGTGGCCTGCATGAACTTAATACCTGCGCAATTGCAGCCATTTTGAAAATGGCCATGGAAATAAAGAAGTTTAGCTGGGGGAGAGTGTTTGGGATCCCTCGACAACAGCAGTAAATGGAGATCAGGTCATCTGAAGATGGAATTCCTGTTAAAAAGCAACAGATCGATTAAAACATAAAATATAAAGAGCAATGATAAAATAACATAAAAGGACACTGTTTCTTTAAAAGGTTAGTAAACGCAAAAAATTTCTTCACCATCATGGTGGTCTAAAACAGGGGTTCTCAATTCCAGTCCTCACGACCCACTGCTCTGCATATTATGTATGTCTCCCTTGTTTAACACACCTGATTCAGATCCTCAGCTCGTTAGGGTAGACATATGCTGCGTCCAATTCGCATACTATCCGTCCTAAATAGTATTCGAAAATAGAATTAGTACGTCCCAAACCGTAGTATGTTGAAATGAGTGTTTCAAAGATACCCGGATGGTCTACTATTTCCGGTCAGAATCCGAAGTGTAAGATCGGTGCACACTCTAACGGCTGATATTGCCCACAAATCATTGCGCGGTGGACGTGGATTCGGTTAGAACTACAAACACGAGTAAAGGGTGTTAAAAAACTACAGACACGGAGGGCGCGCGAGTCCGCGCTGGTCCGCGGCTGTGTAGAGAGGTTTAGATAAACAGGTTTGAGTGATTAATTATCAGTATGTAACCGGACGAAAATGAATTTATTCAGTGTTGTCCACATTATATTGCATATGCAGCAGCATTGTGAACTTTTGTAAAGACACGTTTAGCCATTACTTTTTAAATGCATCATTATATTCAAATTGAAAACACGAGGAGAGTATCTGCATGAAAGACCCACGACTGGCAGATGAACGTGCTCTGAAACGGTAGGAAATCAAATTAGATAGAATGGAGGATTTTAACTGTGACAAAATGATTGACAGGGCAGTTTACGGTGACATGATGCACGCAGCACGCGACAGAGCTGTCCGTTAAAGATGACGTGATAGTATGTCCCAAAGCTTGCCTACTCTTTTTGCTGCACACTCAAAAGTATATACTTTTCTTCACAAAAAGAGTACATACTTTTAGGGCGTAGTATAAGTAGGCGAATTGGGACGCAGCAATAGCGTCTATCCTAATGAGCTGAGGATCTGAATCAGGTGTGTTTAACAAGGGAGACATACACAATATGCAGAGCAGTGGGTGGCGAGGACTGGAGTTGAGAACCCCTGGTCTAAAAAAACCCATAAGACTTTGGTTCATCTTTAAAACACAAATTAAGATATTTTAATGGAACCTGAGAGGTTTCTGCCCCTCCACAGAAAGTCCAGGGCCCCATTTATGAAACTTTGCGTAGGATTTGCGTCAGAAGTGACGTACGGATGAAACATAGGACGTACGTACGCACAGAAATATTCGGATTTATAAAACCTTGCGCACGCACATCTTATGCATTTTTCCCTTAATAAATCACAATCAATTCTAAGTGTAGCGCAGCTTTTGCGGCTTCATGTCACGCCCAGAGATGCCCATAAATAGTCCGTGAAACGCCCACAGGTTAATATTCACTGGTTGCAAAATCATGTTAAACACAGAGGAATAAAACGAACACCGTTTTTAATATTCATCGATCATGTTAAACACAGAGAGGAAATAATAAAAACGTAACTTCACTCAATGTGAAGTTGAAGTTCTCGTTGGCGAGGTGGAAAAGAGGAGAAAAATGTTGTTTGGAGGCCACAGTGGGTATTACTAATGCCAAGAAGGCACTTGAGTGGCAAAAGGTTGCAGACGCCGTAAATGCTGTAGCCTCACAACCTCGGACTGTGGCCGAAATAAAAAAGAAATGGTCGGACATCGAAAGTCAGAGGCAAAAAAGCGTCTAGTCATTAATTCAATTAGAGAGGTGGCCAAGGAGTTGGGCGAAATCAAGACTGTCCTAACTGAAATAAACTGCACAATGAGGGAATTATTGAATAAATAATATATTTTTTCCACAACTTTTGTTGTGAAGATGAAGCGTTCACTCCGAATCCTTCCATTTAATTTCCACATCTTCTAAGAGCGCAATATTAGCCATTGTGCGTCATTAAGCATTGTGATGGGGCATTTTAGTTCCATCCATTTAATTCTGCATCTGACAAGCTACAGATGTCGGTTTTAATCTACTTGGAAATGGGAAATAGTTCAGCGCAAATGTAATTTCTAGCAGCTTTCTGAATGGTTGACATATGTCATACGTTATTTTATCAAAAATAAAACAAACTAAAGGCATATGCATGAAAACCATGATTCCGTAGCTGATGAAGACTTTTTTACTATTCACAACTTTCCTTAAGTGGACAAATAATACATCTATCTATTTATCGATCTATCTATCTCCCTAATTATCTAGGCTATCTATCTGATTGACTATCTAATTGCTACATCTGCTCCGTTAGACGGACACATTGGCGAGAATATCAGTTTTGTACATTATTTCGTTCTGTTTATCTTATTTATGAGGATGAACTGTATAACATGCCAATATTATTGCAGAACATATTTCATTTTCTTTTTGGAAATAGGCATGTGTTAATTTGCATTTCTGTTGCAGATCAATCAAACGGGTGTTCGTGTAGGCTGTTAATTGTAAGACTTGCTTTGTGAAGTCTTCGTGTTATTTATGAGAGGCAGTACGTTGCCATTTATTTTACACAACCGTCTACAGTTTCACTCACTTTCACATGTTTTTTCCAACTGCCGACGGTGTCGCCATTTCTCATTTCACCCGTTTTTGTGCGTACGCCAGGGTCAGAGCTTGCGTGAAGGACCGCACATTTTACCGTCAAGTTTGCTTTTATAAATACCAACTATTGCATAGAGAGCGGCGTACGCCTTCTTTAGTGCGTGGCAACATTTATAAATGAGGCCCCAGTTAACTAAAACTTAAAAGATCTAAAAGGATTATAAAGGCATCGTAAAATCACATTAATCAAAGCCATATGGGTTTTGAACAACATGAGTGTCAGTAAATAATGAATTATCCTGCTACTAGAGCCAGACCGATATATCGGCATGCCGATATTATTCGGCAGATATTAGACATTTGCAATTATTTGGTATTATGGCCGTTATAATGGCCGATAAATGAATATTTCAAAATAAAAAAATTCAAACGGACGAAAGCACGCTTGAACCATTTCATGAATGTTGGAGTTGTATAGTTTGTCCACCAGAGGGCACTCTACACAGTCTCTGTTGGCAACACTCGTTAAGTTGGTCATGAGACATATATTGTTTGAATAACAATTAAAAGAATATCCCCATCAGTCACGGAATTAGTTAGTAATAATTACGTTGCGTTGTTACAGTGTAGTTGACTGACTGTCCTTTTAACTTTTGACAATGTGACTGAAGTATTTCTTTAATAACGCGTGACAGTTATAGCAATGAGACTAATCATCTCTTCTTGGCCTGTTATATTGAAAATGTATGTTTTACATATTTCAGTATAACACCATCCATTGCTAAATTATTACTCATCATAGACTAGCTAATCACAAAGCTAGCTAATGCCACTATCATCAGTCTGTTCTGTTGTGACAAAAGAAACAAGTTTCTTTTTAAAATGCATTATCATATTATTTTAGTTAAAACTCATAAATAACTACAAATAACTAACGTTACAGGTAATATGTTAATGTTTTGTTGCGCTTTAGAAAAATAAAATAAAAAAGTATATTGGCCGATATATCGGCATATTGAATTTTAAAACCAAAAAATATTTGTATTGGTATTCAACTTCAAAATCCTTTATTGGTTCAGGCTCTACCCTGTACTGTACAAAAATATTTTTAAAATTAAAGAGAGAGAGATCTCCACCTTCGACTCCAGTAACTCCGCCCATTGTGCTGATGACTTTGTAGTGGCTGGGCCAATAGTGTGGCATGAGGAAATAGGCCAAATCTGCTATTGGCCGTCCAGTAGTGGAGAGTTCCCAATCCAGCACAGCCAGCACATCGAGCCTGAAGAAGATACACACCTTTCATGAGAGACATATTCCCACATGTAAAAGTCTGAACTCTTTCATAGGAGGTTTTTTTTATTTATTTATTTTTTATTTTTATTGACAGAAACACATCGTTATATCTATTACCCATCAAGTCAAGTATATTTATGTAGCGCTTTTCACAATATAGATTGCATCAAAGCAGCTTCACAGTATCAATCAAAACATAATAACAATGTTCATTTCTTAGTGGAAAAACATTCACGTTTGGTAGAGCTGATCAAGGGTATTGCTGATGGTTAATTAATTTGAATATCCCCAACTGAGCAAGCCAAAGGCAACAGTGGCAAGGAACCGAAAAACTCCATAACTGACCTAATGGTGTCCTAAAACTCCATCAGGCGACCCAATGGAGAAAAAAAACCTTGGGAGAAACCTCATGGCCAGTTCTCCTCTGGCGTTTATGAACTTGAGGCCGAATTTACAGTAACTGTAAGGTAAAAATGTATATGAATGTCTCTAAACAGACTGAAACTTTTCACATGAGCATTAAGAATTGATTCTATAGTTATGTGCGTAGGTTTGTAAATCCCTACAAAACCATGCAAAATATTATGTGGGAAAATAGAGTTTCAATAAGCTTATTAAGAATGTTCAGCTAAAAGAGATGCGATATTATAATGGGTAGTAAATTCCAGACTTGCTCTACCAGTTGGTTTTGATTTAATTGATCTTTACAATTCTCTCTGTAATAAATCATCTGCTGATAATGGTATGTAAGCTTAAAAAGTCTCAAGGCTCTAAAATGTCACTGCAATAATGAAACTTTTTTACTTTGCATTAAACTTGACTGCCAAGATTCTATGGAATTTCCATTACTTCATATTGAGTCCACCAAATAGACATAACATTTTTAAAAATTAATACTTTTATTCAACCAAGGCACATATTGATCAAGTGTCAGTAAAGTCATTTATAATAATTATAAATTACTTTACTGACACTTTTGTTCAATTTTGTTGATGTTTGATTTTCAAACATTTAACTTGAGTGTAATTACTCACAGTTCAAATTACTCATCGGTATGGATTAGAGCCAGACTGATATATTGGCAGACTGATATTATTGGCCAATATTAGGCATTTTCCAAAATATCAGTATCAGCATTTATAATGGCCGATAAATGAATATTTCAAAAATAAAATTAAACAGGATCGAAACACCGCTTGAACCAAACACGCTTGAACCATGTCATGAGTGTTGGAGTATGTAAAGTTGGAGTTGTGGAGTTGTGATAGAGAGCCTCCAGAGGCACTCTACACTGTCCCTGTTGGCAACACTCGTTGGTCCTGACACATACATTGTTTGTAGAACAATTAAAAGAACATCCCCATCAGTTCTGTTAACTCAAATAAGCATGACAATTTTTGATCGATCATGTCCAGTTTTGCCGATGTTAAATAAGCCAAGAGTGAAGCTTAATCAGCTAAGTAATGAGTTACGTTACATTTTTACAGTGTAAGTTTGACAATGCGACTGAAGCATTTTCTTTAATATCGCGTGACAGTCATAGCGATGAGACATATCATCTCTCCTTGGCCTGTTATATTGAAAATGTATTAAACAATTTGCAGTATGAACTGTTATCCATTGCTAAACTATGGCTCATCATAGACTAGCTAACCACAAAGCTAGCTAATGCCACTATCATCAGTCTGTTCTGTTGTGACAATAAAAGAATCGTTTTTCTTTTTAAAATGCATTATCATATTATTTTAGTTAAAACTCATAAATAACTACAAATAACTAATGTTAGGGAAATCTGTTAATGTTTTGTTGCGCGCTTCTGAAAAATAAATAAATAAAATCGGCCGATATATATGGAATATTGGATTTTAAAACCAACAAATATTTGTATCGGTATCGGCCTTCAAAATCCTTTATCGGTCAGGCTCTAGTATTGGATTATATTCCGGTGTTAGTGCTATGTCCAGGAAAAATAAGGAATACTGCCAAATAAAAAAAATAAAAAAATCAAACTACAAGCAATAGCACAAAAAAACCGCAATATCTTGAGCAAATGTGCAAATAAAATAAACAGTGCTTTTCATAGTGGTCTATCAGTAGTTCTCAGGTACACAAATGTAAAATAACATGGAATATAATCTTGACTAAATAAAATGATCATTATTAAAGTACAAAAGTTGTTCAGTCAAGAGCAGTGAGGCACCATTATGGCGTTGAATTATTTAAGACAAAAAAAAATCATCAGAATGGAGGGAGCCCATAATAAATATAAGAGCTGCTGTACAGATGAATTCAACTCTTTCCATAATTATAGAACTTACAATTACTGAAAGAAACTGAATAGACACTGAACTGAACAATGACACTATAGTATTTCCAGAGCTGCTTTACAGCAGAAATTATCTCTATTTGCATTATTGGTCATTATTTACCCGTTTATCAATGTGAAGCTGCTTTGAAATAATCTGTATTGTATAAAGCACTAATACCTATATAAATAAAGGTTGATACTTGACTTATCATGGGTATTACTACCTCTGTAGGGTGAAATATCAGGTTGTCAATTTGGAAATCTCCATGAACAAGGGACACTTCATTGTCACTGGTTGGCAGGTTATGGCTTAGCCAATCACAAAGTTTATCCATGGCTGGATTCTCTTTGTGGGCAGAGGCTTTGTACTGCTTTGTCCACGTGGACACCTGAAAACAGAACAATTTCAAAAATATGTTTCTTGCCAGGTTGAAAAATAACCACAGTATAATAATTGTCTGAAAACAAAAAAAAAGAAAGAAAATCAGCTCAATACCTCATGACTGATGTCTTTAGCTCACCTGTCTTTTACAATAACCTGACCCCTTTCCGTATCCCTGGAGGCTGAGTGTATCAACGTCCAGAGAGTGAAGTTTGGCTAGAGTCTCCACTGCAGCCACATACAAAGCTGTTCGCTCTGCTATACTGACCCCTGGGAGCCTCAAGTCCCTGAATATACGTCCCTGATGTGAAGACATACATATACAGAATAACATCACCCCTGATGTTCCTCCATTCTTAAACCATTGAAAACTACACGGACTAAAAAGGTGAGACGAAATCAATCAATCATGACTGCCCCCTTCTGGCAGAGTGCACTTGAACTTCTAGAGCTGTTAGATTGAATCTAAAGCTGCAGTCCGTATCTTTTTTTGGGTTAAAAATGATCCAAAATACATCTTTGAGAAAATACATAACCAGCCAGTGTTCAAAACTATCTGCTTGCTTTAGCTTGATTCAAAACGGTAAGCTTGTAATAATGTTTTTAATTCCAGTGGTACTGGTGGATTTCCATGAGAGATTCAAGCATGTCTTTGTGTCATAACGTCACATCTGTACTCATAAAGAAGGAGTCTAGGCTAGTATAAACTATATTGAGTGTGAGGATGCTGGAGGTGGAGATTTATAGACTTTTCTCACAGCACTTGATATAATTAAACTTATCAATTTGATGGCGGGATCCAGAAAGGTTAAACGACAATCACCAGTGACAACATTCACCTGTTGTAAAATGCAGAAGACTTAGTTTGGACTTCGGAGTGGCTACAGAGAGAAAAAGACTGCAACCAGACCCATGCGAAAACAAGGATAATATTCGGAAGGACATTACATGTAGTCATGCAATGCTGCCGTTGTTAACATGAACAATTTGAGAACAAAGTTTGAGAACAAACCATTTGCATGGTTTTGCATGATATAATAACTTATAAGCGATTGTTAGATTTTTCAGCGTGATTTACTGCAATGTCAGAACCAGAACAAAAGTGGATGTTTCTTACTAGATTAGATGACATTTTCCAGTGAAAATTCTTAAATTGGTCATACTTCCAAAAATAATAATCTGTGATTCTGAATGCCAGTATCCACACTGGCGTGGTGATTGACAGATGCACAGCACACTCTTCATAAACATTGTGTTCATTCGCACTGTGTCGTGTAGAGGGTGTTGAAGTACAGTACAACTCATGTAAAGTTGATAATTCCACGAATGACTGCAATAGCAGATTCCAAACAGAGTTGGAGACAAAGAGGAAAAACGCTGTATAAATAAAGGTATTGTGGCTATATTTAAATCAGATATGGTCCAACATCGTAACAACATAAATTAATTAAAAATCAAGGTAACTTCCATGGGGTACATTACAAGTACCTGTACATGCTCCATGATGTAGAATTCTGTGCCGATGACACTAGTATCTGCGCAGTACATCACAGGGCGAGGAACGGGAAAGCCAACAGAATACAGGGCCTTTTGAACAGCATACTCTCTATCTACCTGCACACACAAATTTAAACAATGCTGAAACATGTTTTGTTTGACTGACACCAGGATGACTGATATTTAATATTAAACATAACTACAGTTTAATCTGTCTAAAACAAAAAAAATACTTGAATGTCCAGTAGAAAAGGACACTGAAAACACTAAGTCCTGTTGGTCTCAGTGTTAGTTTAGTACTATTTATATATTATTTATTCATATTTTGAATTCATTCTTTTTTTATATGGGTGTACAGTAGTACATATAAGTGCTATATAAATGCCTCTTTTATTTAGTCATTACATATTTTATAATTTAATACTAGTTTGTTTCAGTAATTGTAATTTTGATTTGTGCTTTATTCATTTTTATTAGTTTTGTGATTTAACTTTAATTTATTTCAGCTTTTGTACTTTTAGTACTTTATGTTATTTTAGTTATTTGCCAAGGCCACATTTTTCATTTTAGTTTTTTAAGTTTTACTTTTTCCTCTAATATTTTTTTTTTTCAATTTCAATTTATGATTATTTTATTAGTTTTAGTTTGTTATACAAACGTCCACCTGTCTCATCCAAAATGCACCAATTTAGAAATGTTAATAGGAATATGGCAAATGATATGTTTATGGCAGCAGATATTAGAAATCTGTAAAGTTTATAAATGCTGTTCAAGTTAGTTGAAAACGTGACAAAATACAAAAGATGGATAACTGTTAAGTTACCTGGCATAAAAAAAGTGTAAAGCGTTTACTGAGACAAAAACAACTGTACAATCTTGCACATTTCACTCAGTATTCTTTGGTTCTGTCGCCCTCTGCTGATTACCTTAGGCTACTACATGCAATTATGTGTTTGCGTGGTCAAGCACAGTCACTGGTGTCAAAGTCCTTTCTGCATGTTCACAACAGCGTTTGATTGACCCAACTAGGCTGTATTAAACTCACAATTACAACATTCTATAAATATGCATGTTATCCTGCTTTTTAATATTAATGCGACATTTAACAATAGTAGCCTACCTTATGAGCTCCAGGCAGCAGTTCTCCTGGAGGTTTCTTTCTGAGCACATAGCGCTTGTCTGCAGTCTCAATGTAAAACGTTGGGTTGGACTGACCAGATCTATTCAAAACAAATAAATAAAATAAGATACAATACAATAACAAACAAATAAAGCATGTTTTTTGATTGCATAAGGTGCATCTAAAGAATGTGTTGGGAGATTTCTTACATGTACTGGTGCACAGTTAAAGTTCTGTTGCCTGAAAAGCTGTCAAGTTTCCCTGACAAATATATTTTCAAGTTATTGATGTCAAAACGATGTTCTGAGCGGACAGCGGTGGTTTGCCGATCCATGACGACTTTAAATGAAATTGAAAAATAAAGTTCACGATTAAAACTGTTGCATAATGTTTCAAAATAAAAGTCGGCGACTAATGAAGGAAACAATGATCATAAAAGTCCTCTATGTAAAAGTCCTGTAAAAGTCCCACTTCTAAAAAGTGGTACAGGAAGCATTTAGATATTTTATGGGATAAAGACTAGGGTGACTCGACAGTCCTGTTTTCCCAGGAGGCCATGTCCTGTTTTCACGTCCTGTCCTGGCCGTTTTTTTTTTTTTTTTTTTTTTTTTTTAAATGATGAAAATGTCCTGTTTTTCAAAAAAACTGCTGGGCAAGATCAGCTCTACAGCAAAATATAGATGGGCAAACAAGGAGGATGTATGAGGAAGAAAAACAGGATAAAGAGGAAGAAAACTAAATATATAAATATATAATAAAACATGTTGAGTAACCTCCAATAAAACCTGAATTTGTGTCTTGTAGCCTAATATAACAATTGTCTATCCATACAGAGGAGGCATAGCCTACTTTAAATGTATTGAAATTAATAAGGCATCTTTGAGTAAACTTCACAGTATCATTTGTCAGTAAACTTTCGAGTATCATTTGAGTAGGCCTATCTGTTTGCTGGGCCAAGTGTCCTGGTTTTTGGTAATCCAAATATGGTCACCCTAATAAAGGCCAAAATGTAAATTCGTATTGCTGTGAAATGACCTCTCTTACAGACTTGAATGGAATCAACAACATTCTGAGAATTGACTGAAACCATACTAACAATAGCAAAGTTATGGCGTTTCGCGTGTTGGAATCCTTTATTTATTTTCTGCAACAGTTTACAGACGCTAGGCGGCGCAGTTTTAAAGCCCTCGTTATCTTCGCTGGGTCGCGATTTTTTTTTTTTTTTTTTTGCAGGATGGTAGGTCAGGTGTGACTGTCCATCCAAAGCCACAATATATGCATAGTCCCCTATGGGACTGTCATTCTGCATGTTTCAATAAACTGTTATTGATTCAAAGCTCTGATAATATAATAAAGATGGTCAGATAAATTGATAGCATGTGCTTATAACTGTTAAAAAAAATAACTTTTTTCATGTCTCAATGTTCATATTCAATTATTTACCCTACAACATGGAATAAAGATCTGACCATTGCCTTGATTATAGTTCAATAAATGTAATATTTTTAATGATTATAAATTTCTAATTTCTGATATCCCTGATATCCCCTATCACTACCAGTATAAATTAGAATGTAGTCCATATACAGCTTGTGCAATACCATTCATTTTAATTTCAGCCATTAATACCATTGATCAGTTCTACCAAACCTGGATGTTTTTCCACTAAGAAACAAACATTGTAATTATGTTTTGATTGATACTGTGAAGCTTTGATGCAATCTACATTGTGAAAAGCGCTATATAAATATACTTGACTTGATTTCTATTAAGCATTTAGTTGTATTTGTTTTTGAGTTATTAAGAAAAAATGTGAAATTTCTTACAAATATAAATTACACATATACTTCCATTCCAAAAGTGGTTGTGGTGTTTTTGAAAAAAAAAAAGTATCTTATGCTCACCAAGGCTGCATTTAGTCGATCAAATTGTGAAATATTATTACAGTTTAAAATAGGATATGCATCCTTGTTGATTAAAATTATTAATTAATTTAAAAATTATTAACCCCAAACTTTTCAAGGGTAAATGCATATTTCAACGCATTCTCATTCCAGGCGTGCATATACTGATGCATGACACCCTTTACGTCAACATAACACGCTTCGGTTATGGGTAAGTTTCAGGTCTGGGTCAGGTTAAGACTACTAGGAGGCGCCTTCTGGCCCATATATATCTGCATCTCATATTGACGCGTTAAGGGTGCCATGTGCGCCTGATGTATACATATTGGCAAAAGCGTCAGTATATGAGTCGCGATGAGAGCGGGCTGCATTTGTATTCAAAACCTTTAGCTGTCTATTTTATAAAATGATCTGACAGTTCATACAATTATGAATAAACAGCAAGTGTCAGTAAAATTTAATAAAAAACAGGCTATGATGGTCTGAGATGGAGGAAAAAAGGAAAAATGAAACAGCATTATCAATATCCAAAACACGTCCTTCTAGTATGTGATTTATTAATCAGGTGTTGCCTATGAACTTGTTATGATTATCTTTCTGTGAATAAAGTTGATATAAATTAGCAAGTTTGATATTATAACCTGGGGATTCTGAAGAAGAAAACAATCTAAAACATAACAGCAAACTCATCATTATTTACACAAAAGCTTTAGTAACATGTTGTTAATAAATTATTCACAAGTTTGGTAAATCATTTATAAAATATACTGTATGCAATATCAATAGCAATACATGACGATATGGCGCACATTATTCATTGACCCAGTCAAAAATGCCAGCATATAAAAATATGTACAAAGTGAAACAATGTGAAATAAATATTTACAATGCTTACAAAAATAAAATAATCATTAAAATTCCAATGAAACCAAAAACAAATAACCTCTGTAAAATCATTTGTATTGGATATGTAGACATTTGGTCATGTCCAAGTAGGCCTACTTTAGTCACTTTATGCAAACACAGTCTATTCTTCTGCTATTGTGTTTGTTTGTGTCCAACATGACTTCAGTGATATCTCTGGCATTTTGCTCACATGCATTTCAGGTTTCGATCTGAAAAAGGAAGTCACAATTTTATGGCATGATGGACATTGTCGAGGCTGTGATAATATTTATTATATGCATCCTGAAGAATAAAACAATTAAGACTAAGCAACATTATCTGCAATTTGCAGAAATATTAAATAGTAATCTCAACTTTCTCATGGGTAGCAGGGAAATATGACTGTATTACAAAGTAGGCTTGTGTTTGTGCATGTGTGCGTGTCTATATTTGTGTAGTAAGTAGGATGTAAGCAAGTTTAGGAAAGAAGAAAGTTCAGCTACTGTCCATATTCAAGTGAGTAGATGAGAGGTCACAAGCTAATAAAATTCACTTCAGAAATGTCTTTATACATTGGCAAAATTTAATTTAACTAATCCAAAAGTACTAAGGCAAAAAATGGCTGTTACGATTAATAAAGCAGTGATTTTTTAACAAAATCAAAGGTTTCATTTGTTGAAATGGGTTTTCCATTTTACATATGTCCTTTTGTTTCAGGATTTGGTTGTTTGAATCAGCATTTTAAGTTCTTTACCATCTCTAACCTTCCAAGTCTGACAAATTTCTTCTTCAGGAGAAACTTTAGATTCCCACTAAAGCCAAAGAATTGATTCTCATAGCGCAGACTACTTTGAATAAGAAAAATAACTTTCCTGGCAGGTTCTGGGCATTGGGCCTTGAAAAAATGAATCAATGGACACTGTGGACTTTAATAAAAATAAAAAATAAATCTTTCAGGCCACCATCAATCTGTGCACCAGGTAATAAATAACTTTTTGTCAGTTCCCTATTATATATTTTTTGTTCTACAACATGACTCTGGGTTGGATAATGAGGCACGTTGGTGAATACAGTATCATTTTGGGCTCAGGCCACCAAATCTGATGGACAGATTCTGCGTCTAGTGGTGATCTCTTCATTCAGACTTCCTGCAGCATAAACACAATCAGAATTAGCCTCTAAATTGCAGCACATCCCATCGCTTGGCAAAAGTTGCATGCAGGCTATCGACATTCAATGTAGAGGTGAGGTTTCAGTGCCCCTCGGTAAATGTCCACCCATGCGGAACAGTTTGCATCACTCCAAGATGTCCGTTTTAGAAAAGGAACCAGGTGGTAGTAAGACAGGTTAGTGACATAAGCTTCAGGATCATCGTCACTCAGGTTCTTGATCCACAGGATCCAGAGATTCTCTCCCATCCTCCTCATATCTGCATTTTCAGAGATTTGTAAACAATAATTATTTATGAAATTATGGGAAAACAACATCTTAAGAAACAATATGACTAAAACCCAGACAGCTGCCTGCCTAGATTTTTAAGAGATCATAGCCATAACTCTATAATAAAGGCTGTTTTTATTTTTAACTCTAACAAGACACCTGCTGTATTAAAGGGATAGTTCACCCAAAAATGAACATTCTGCCATCATTTACTCACCCTCAAGTAACAAAAAACAAAAGAAGATAATTGAAGAATTTTGGTAACCAAACAGTTGATGGGACCCCATCGATTTCCAGTGTTGCGGAGTAGTTAACTACAAGTAGCGTAGCTACTAACTTAACTACATTTTTCAGTAGTTGGCAGTAGCTCAGTTGCTTTTTAAACAGTGTAGCTTTTCCAGTAGCTAACTACTTTTGCAGCAAGTAGCGGTGTAGCGCGAGCAAAAGCTGCATTGCTCATGTCGAGCCTGCGCGAATCAGCGCGATGCAAGGATATTCTTCTTCTTGTTAGATTACAAACTAATTTTTTGCCATTACCGCTACCTGTTGTTTAATCACGCATCTTGCGGCTAACAGTTCACTGACGTACAGAAGTGGGTTGACACACCCATATTATGATTATATAGCAAGACGTGATGGCAGATTTGGAGGATGGAGAAACAACTAACCTTAATTACCCATGGCATTGTTTGTCCAAGTTCATTCAGTATTTTTGAGAAAATGTTCTACATGCAATTTACGTTGGATGTATATTTCGTTCTTGCAATGTTGTAGGCTATTTGTTGCCCTTTTGACAAACAGTCAGAGATATTTTAGTGTTGTGTGTTAATAAAACAATACTCTTTGAAATCGTAATTGCATTGCCTTGTTTTAAACACTAAATATTTTACTTAAAACATTCCTCAGACACTTATTCAGTTATTTATAATATATGTTGTTCAAAAAGCAAAAGTAGTTTCAATGTAGCTACTTTTTGATTGTAACTTGTAGTGTAGCTAACTACTTATCTAAACGGGTAGCTTGACTGTAGTTAAACTACTTTAACTACAGAGTAGCTTGCAGCTTGTCAAACTACAGTTTCAGAGTAGCTTCCCAACACTGTTGCAATTCCATTGTATTTTTTCTCCATACTATGGAAGTCAATGGGGTCTATCAACTCATATCTTATACTATAACTATACTATTTTGTGTTCAGCTGAAGAATGAAATTCAAACAGATTTGGAACAATTTGGAGGGTGAGTAAATAATGAAAGAAATTTTATTTTTGGGTGAACTATGCCTTTAATCAGCAGTCTTCAGGATGTAATGGGGAACTGTGTATGTCATGTCTAATTGGGGGAATAATGTCAGACATCTTCCTACTTACACCCAGGGAAGGAAGTAACCACTTCCTGTGTGTGACAACTATGCACTCAAAGAAAACATTACATTCTGTCATTGGCTGATGTAAAAATCTGTTTTGTGAATGTAATCAAGTGTCTAATACATCAAAGTTTATCACTATACATTTCCGTTATATTTATGTACTTAGAGAATTGGACTGGGATGGCAGAAAGGAAATTTCAGGCACTTACGAATGCTGGGCTGAGTCAGTGTGGGAGGAGGGTGTCTCTTTGTCCAGTGGAACACTTTCATCAAACACAATGGTCTCAGTGTTCGCCAGGCAAAACCCATTAGACCTCATGATCTCTGTAGAGAAGTCAATGAATGGTCAGAAATAAAACGATCTCCCAAAAAAGTGTCTAATTTAAGTTTTTATTATTTATACAGAACATAATAATAAGCAAGGGCTCTTACAGTATGTGAACCTGTACATATACAGATTCTATATATATATATATATATATATATATATATATATATATATATATATATATATAGTATATATATATATATATATATATATATATATATATATATATATATATATATATATATAGTATATATATATATATATATATATAGTATATATATATATATATATATATATATGATATAGTATATATATATATATATATATATATATATATATATATATATATATATATATATATATATATATATATATATATATATATATATATATATATATATATATATATATATATATATATATATATATATATGTACTGTATATATACACACACACACACACACACACGCACACTATATAGTACCGGTTCAAAAAAATTTCAAAACATGTATTAACGTTTTTGAACAAAATCTCTTATGCTCATCAAGCCTACATTTATTTGATCAAAATTCAGAAAAAAACTGTAATATTGAGAATTTATTATTGCAATTTAAAATAATGGTTTTCTATTTTAATATATAATAATTTTATTTATTTCTGTGGTGCAAAGATGAATTTTCATCAGCCATTACTCCAGTCTTCAGAGTCACATGATTCTTCAGAAATCCTTCTAGTATGCTGATTAATTATCAATGTTGGAAACAGGTGAGCTTCACAAATGGACTTGGTAAAGGGTTAGAGACAGGCACAGCCCTTTCTCTGCCCTTACCTGCCAGGTCCAGAGCTTTATCTCAGGGTCTGAAAGCACACTTTGTGGTTTCTTCAACACTAGGTGAGGCACCCAGTACTGCAATTATCCAGCTTTGACGAGTTGTAATGTTAGTAACGAAACAGGAAGGACTCGCCACCTCAGTACTACTGCATATGAGGTGCTCATAGAGGTCTTGACCCATGCTGTGGCCAAACTTATCATTGACTGG
Organism: Hybognathus amarus; assembly: GCA_030378365.1. Taxonomy (NCBI): domain Eukaryota; kingdom Metazoa; phylum Chordata; class Actinopteri; order Cypriniformes; family Leuciscidae; genus Hybognathus; species Hybognathus amarus. The sequence goes on along the minus strand of JAQIUQ010000041.1, from coordinate 191,076 downwards.
CCAGCAAAAACAGGAGGTTCATCATAAAAGCAAGTTAGATGAAAGATTTTTACCATCTAGGTCACAACCTCCTTGTATTGGATTGTAATTTCTTTCCTGACTTACACACCTTGTAGAAACCTGTATTCGTATTGTGTTTCCAGCCCTCACACCTCCAATTATTCTAACATCATAGGGCTGAAACACTATGCCTGAGGCCAACATAGTCCCTGAAATCACTGGCACTACCCACTAAGCCATTAAGAGACACTTCAGCGCTGGTGGCTAAGGCGTATTCAGCCGCAGGTCAGGCTGGCGGCATGTCTGCACAATGTCAGTTGTCAGAGGCATACCAGGACAACCTGCTCAGAGACATTGATGAAGGCGAGGAAGTAAGTGTTGACGTGGTCAGAGAACTGTGTCAAGCTACAGATTTAAACTCTAGGGGCCACCAAGAGACAGACAAGTCAGCTCAGCCACTCTATGGCAGCCCTGGTGGCCACGAAGAGGTACCTGTGGTTAAATCTGTCAGGAATAAAGGATAGCTGTCTTCTCTCCTCCTGGCCTCTCTAGTGATTCTGTCACCTTAGTCGTTGAGAGGTTACAGGAGGAGTCAAGAGAACAGGTGGCGGCATTCCAAAGTTCTTCCTCAATGCCTTCTGGTATTCTGAGGCTGCTGGGTGGAAAAAGCTTTGGCCATCTCCAAGCTCCTTTTAATAAAACGCAGCAAAAATAGAGCAGCAGGAGCCTTCAAAGGATAAAGCGGATCTGAGGACCGTTATTATTCACCACCAGTGTCAGGCTTCAGAGGGCAGTCCTCTCCAGTGGGAAGTGGTGAACACCTCATTATGCATTGCCCATTTCCCTCTGTGCCCCTCAGGGCCGTCTGCCAACCCCTCCGGCCAGCGCATATCCCAGTGTCCGCCCGGAAACCTAGCGGCGCTCAGGGCGCTTGCCCCTCTCTGAGGAGGGTCTCGGGGTAGTAGGTTCGGCCATTCCCTGCTGGTTTGCCACCTCAGGGCACCAATTGGCTGTACAAGTAACAGCAGAGGCCAGTATCGAGAGACTGGTACCCTTAGTACATTTTCTGGCAGCGTGGAAACTACTGCAGAATATATCTCAATGGGTCCTGCTGACAGTAGAAAGGGTTACAGAATTTAATTCAGGTTCTCGCCCGCCCAGGTTCAACAAGGTTCTATCCACTGTGGTAGTCCTCAGAGCAGGCTCTGGTTATGGAGCAAGAGGTAAAGGCTTTGTTGGACAAGGGGGCCATGGAATATGTTCCTCCTGCCAGCAGGAATTTGGGTCTTATAGCCGGTACTTTTTTTAGTTCCAAAAAGGATGGGGGTTGCGTCCAATCTTAGATCCTGCGCCATCTAAATCGATCTGTAAAGAAGCTCAAATTCAAGATGTTTGTTATGATAGATATCAAGGACGCATACTTCCACTTCTCCATCCTTCCACAACACAGAAAGTTCCTGAGGTTCGCTTTCAGGGGCAAACTGTACTAATATCAGGTTCTTCTTTTGGTCTAGCTTTATCACCCCACACTTTCACAAAATGCGTGGATGCAACTGTGGCTCTACTTCGACTCCAGGGCATTTGCCTGTTGACTTACATCGATAACATTGAGTTACATTGTTCAGCATCGTAATGTCGTTTCTTGTCCATATGAGAAAGTTGGGGTTGGGGTTTAACGGCATAACGAGTTTGCTTCTTCCAGAACCATGTTTATAGGCGTGGTTTGTGATTCAACAACGATGTAGGCACGTCTGACTCCTGCTAGTATTGATTAGAATATCTCAGCCATAAATGACCGAAATATTGTTGGGTCTCATGGCAGCTGCATCCAACATGATCCCTTTTGGTATCACAACCCTGAGTGGTGTCTCAACCCTAAGGAGAAACCTGCTTTGCATGATTATGGTTATGCCTACGTGCCTTGGTTATGTGGGAAAAAGTTCAGGGCTCCTTGTCATTGCATAATGCTAATGACGGAATTGGTTTACAACAGGACTTGTGATGCGGCAGGCTCCATTTCTGGGTATAGGGAGCTTTTTGTCTTAGTGTTGACAACGATTTCACACGCTAGTACCGTAGCTTGAAGTTTCCTTAAAAAGAAAAGTCTCAGGTTACAATTGTAACCCTGGTTCCCGGAAGAGGAATGAGATTCTGCGTCGCCTTGCTATACTCCCTGCAACCCCTGTGGTCGACTTGCTTCAGCCTATCAGAAGCTAGCTCTGTTTGTTCTGGTTATGCTTTTTAGTTTCCCGATCGTGAGGTCACCCGCCTCTGAAAATCCGTCACTGTGGCTGATTTCACATATACTTAATGACACAATCACGGAGGGGCATTCCCACAGTGTCTTCAACTAGACATGTATTCGGTAATGTGATAAATGAATCACATTAATGAATATGCATGATATTGTTATCGCGGGCACTTCAAAATACAGTGAAAAATAATAGATTCGAATTTAGCATTAAGCTTATTTTTCATCAACCGCTTTAACACTGGGTATATGCTGCGCAAAACGTATAAGCACTGTGTGCATGCGGCGCAGTGCGCACTCTAGTCTAATATACACAATCCTCACATGGATAAGAAGCATGTCAGAAGCAGGAACGCTCCCGACGATTTATCCCTGCAGGGCTGCCAACACTCACGCAATCAGCTTGAGACTCAAGCGCCTTTCAGACAGAATGCGGAATATGCGCACAACACGCGAGGACGTTTTGTTGCTGCATCGAACCAAAGCATGCCGGGGTCAAAGTTCAACTTTTTATTTGGAAAATAGTAAATCGCGTTGTATCTGAAGGGCAACGTTGAACCCATCTGAAAGGCACTTCACGCAATTGACACTTTTCACAGGCTCTCATTCAGAGAAAAACGCGGAGCAAAGAGGACACTGACACTGACAGACTAGAAAGAGCAGGTCACTTTTTTAATATGAAAAAAATGAATAAATAAATCAGCTCTTAGGTTCTGTCCATTGTGAGATCACTGCGCCTCAGTTCAAGTAAATCATCTGGGCCCGTATTCATAAAGAAATCTTAATGCAAAAAGTAGCTCCTAGTGACAAGATTCTAAGAAAATTCTTAGAAATGTGGGCGTTTACTCTTAAAATTAAAGAAAAATTCCTAGTAAAGAAAAAAGTAATTCAGAAAAAATCTTAACCCTTAAAAGAGGTCTTAAGGTCAAAATTGTTAGGAGTACGGATGAGGACTTTTAAGAGGCTTAAGAGTTTCTTTAGCAGAGGAGAAAATGGCATAACAGATGATGAAGAGGGAGAAAGAAATGTGTTGCAATAGATGGCAGTGAGTTAATAGACGATATATATATATATATATATATATATATATATAAACGAGATTGTGCATTAAATCTTATTAGAGACACGCAAATATCTCCAGACACATCGCAATGCCATAACGCCAGAAATGTCCTTGTAGGCTCAAAAAAAACTGCATTAATGAATATAGTAGGCTTCCTTGATGTGCGCAAGCAGGGGAATGAACCATTAATAATTTGTGCTATAAGCTCCAACGTCTGCTTCTTGCTTTGTGCCGTGACACCCGGCCCCAGTTTTTTTCTTTAATGATGGTCTTGTGTTCATCCACTAACTTGGGCTAACAGTAAACACTGTTCTTCTGTCCAGTTGGGCTTTCTCATCTTTCTTGTTTTTTATTCCATGTTTGCTATATTAAAACCAACATTCAAACCACCACTTAAATAGACAGCAATCAGTGTAATTGGAAAGAGTGGAACTTTTTTTTTTATCATTCTAAGCCAATCAAATACCTTAGGCTTAGGATATTAACAGCATGGTAAAAAAAGGATTTATGTATATACATAATGTATATAATGTGTGTGTATATGTGTGAGTAAACTCTATACTTAAAATTGCTCTTTTTTTTCCCTTCTTGGACAACCAACCAATCACAGTCTTCAAAAGAGTGTGTCATACATAGCAACGGGGTCAGACCCGCCTCCTCACTAAGATGAAAGTTTTTGTCTTTTCCTTACTCAGAGTTGCTCTCAGATCAGTCCCGAATCGCTCTTAAGCTAAGACTCCTACGTAAAAGTTTTTAAGCTAAATTAAGAGTTTTCTAAGAGGATTCTTAGAATCTTTATGAATACAGGCCCTGTTGCTTTATATTTAAAGATACAGTACAACTTACCAAAAGGTGTATGCTTCATACATAATATCAATCAATCAGTGTTTTTTAAACACAGAAAGAGGTCAATAAAACTGCAGGAGAACAGTTATGTCACAGAACGTTATATTTACCTCAGGAAAGCCATTTAATGACCAGGGGCCGTATTCACAAAGAATTTTAAGGCTAAAAGTAGCTTCTAACTGGCGAATTTAGGAGCAACTCCTAAAAATAATGGGCGTGTCACTCCTAACTTTAGGACTCCTAATTTTTTTCACTAAGAGTATTTCACAAAGCATTTTAGCCCTAAAAGTAGCACCTAAGTCTGGGACCGCTTAAAAGAAGTCGAGAGGACTCCTAACTCACTAAGACCTATTCACAAAGGATTGTAGCACATACCAGCGCCTCTCGCAGTCGTCCGGGGTCCGCGACACAAGCGGGAATGCTGCATTCATCTGCAAACAAATCCTCTCCCATGTCTCATGCTAAGTTTTGCTTGAAATCCCAATGCCGAATTTCACTTTTATTTTATTTTTTATTTTTTCTAGCACCAACTGGGTCAGCAGCAGTAACTGATCCTGCGTCCTTTCTTTTCCATTTTGGCGAGTTTATAAGTGTCGTTTTTCATTATTAGGCAAGTTATTAGGCATTCTCCCGGCGGTTGCGCTCCGGCTTGGTCTGCGCGCACCGCTCCATATGGACGCGCTTGGAAAACGGGCGCACACATCGCGCGCCTACATTAAAAATAACGAACTTGAGCGCGCAAAAGACGCGATAAGTGAACACTGCAGGCCCTTAGGCTACCTTGAATAAATTCATTCATGACTTTTCTCTCTCTGCCTTTTTAGAATTACACTTCACTGGGCCTGCACAAACATGTCATTATATAGCCTATGCATTTTGATGACATTACTTTTTTTCTTATTATTATTTTGTGTAAGACACAGACATATTTAGATGTCGTAATTCCATGATTTGTTGCTGTGTTATGTTCCGCATGATGGCCCTGTCATCTAACAACCAATCACCGTGATCATTGCGAGGGAAGCTCGTGCATGAAAATTGACGTCATCCATAGCAACGAAGACTCACTCTTAGTTTAGGAGTGGTAATTTTTCCTTACTAAGAGTAGGTCTGAAAGGCGTTGTGAATAACTTTTAAGAGAAAACTCCTAGCTAAAATATTTAAGTGCGATTTAGGAGTACTCCTAGTGGTAAGATAAAATTCTTTGTGAATACGGCCCCAGCACATTAGTTGACAAAAAAATAGCGAGGAGTATTTTTGCTAAATATGTGCACTATATTTACATATTTATTCTATGTTTACTTGTCATTACATTGTTATTAATATTCTTCCGCCCAGCTAAGCAACCACCAAGAAAAGGTGTTAACACCAATTCTCAAGTCCAGGTTTATCCAGTGGAAGTGGGTTGTCAAGGTTCTTATGGCACATCTACAACCCGGTTCCTCAGAGACATTCGGATTCAGTGGCCAAGAGTTGTGTCGCACAGTAAAGAACTTATCTGAAGCAGCAGAAAAGAGCAGCAACTGGCTGTGGTTGAGACAGAAAGATTCTAGCTGGCTGTGTCGCCACGCTGATGGTTTCATAGAACTCTGGAAAACTTGAAGAGTCTGTTGGTTTATTTGTATAGGTTGCATAGTATTTACAGTCATTACGTTCCTGTGTATATTGCGTGAATGACGTGTGGTTGGGCAGATATTGTGGTAGGTGGTATGCAGAGATGTATAAAGTACTAAACCCGGACTTGAGTAAAAGTACAAGTGCTCTATCAAAAAAGTGACTTGAGTAGAAGTTTAAGTGTTCATTAAGCACCACACTTAAGTAGAAGTACTAAAGTTTTCAACATTTTTAGTACTTGAATATTGCAAGTAGTTTAATTTAAAAGCATTGTGGCATGTAATTATTAAAGAAAGCAGTCAAAAGTTTGAACTAGCAATTAAATAAAGGCGCTTCTGGCGGATACAAATTTGCTTTGGTGGCCGCTGCAAAATGTAATTGCAGGTCAACCCCTGCATTAGTTGGCAATGTGTGCGTCAATCAATACCATTACCCTATAAAACTGGCGTGTGATTTAGGCAGCATGACAGCCAACTTGCAATGAATGATTTAGTACAATTTTCATAATTGTAACGAGTAACTAGCAGAACATTCAAAAAAATATCGAAGTAAAAGTATTAAATTAATTCGAAATATCTACTGGAAGTAAAAGTAGAAGTATGAGGAAAAAACAATACTCTAGTAGAGTACAGATACAGCATTTTAGTACTTAAGTACAGTACTAAAGTAATCTCTACTTCGTTTCTATACATCTCTGGTGGTATGCCATACTGAACTGTTGCCACTAAAACTGTATTAACGCACCAGTGGGCTCGACAGCCTTAGTCAAACTGGTTGGCACGTATGGTTGAGGTTGCGGAGAGATTTTGAGATTGTGGTTAAGTCAGGGATGTGCACAGACATTTTGAGGGGCAGGGGCTCAACTGAAAAAAGGGCACTTCTCATAATTGCGAGATAGTTTTAATTTTTTTACTTTTTTAGACAAGAAAGTAGATATATTAACACGACTCTGACTTTTTTTTTTTAATTACTTAAAAGTTAATTAATTTTATCTTCCTCAAACTCACGCAATTGTTTAATTTTCAAAAGATGTTCACACAGAAACCAAGGTCTCCTTAGAGCAGCAAAGGAAACCATGCCACAATGCAGGGCCGGCCCTGGGCATAGGCGGAATAGGCAAATGCTAAGGGCGCGGCCCACTCTTGGGGCGCATGAGCGCCCAAATTATTATTTTTATTAATATTTATTTTTTTATTTTTTAAATTTTTTTTATTACCAGTGCAATTTAAATATTATGGATTTAAAAAAGCGATCGTCCCACAAAAACAAAAAAATATAACATTGCTTTCCTGAATCCCGATCCCCCCGGTCCGACTGAGAGTGACGCATCAATCTCCAATCTCCCCCGCCCTGCTGAAAAAAAAAACCCATCCGTTACCTGTGTGATTGTGAGTGACGCATGGCCGAATTCACTGACACTGATGTGCATGTTTTCAATGCTAATAGTTTCAATCAAGTATATATTTTATACACCTAATGGTAACATGGACTTAGTTTCACACTTGAGGGAGGTCTGTATCATCATCATCATCATCAAATAAAATCTTCAAAATCCACATTTAGATGAAGTCAAACCCACTATCCTCCATCTGTTTGCAGATCAGTTCTAAATTCACCAATTTAGATTTCTAAATTTCCGGGGAAAGACTCTTGATGTATGTAAGTCATTAACTTTAATAATAAGAATTTTAGGCCATAAAATGTCATAAAAAATGTAGGATTTTTCATACAAGGTCATAAATTACATTTAGCCACATCTTTAATTGATATGCTCATTCATTCATTATCACGATATATTTTTTTCTGATAAAACGATATCAAAAGTTAGTATCGTCAATACTCTATATCAATATCGAGTTCGATAAATGTTCGATAATGTTTGTGGCAAAAGCGGAACGAAACTAATTTGAACCGCACACGCCTCACGGACTGTTTAACCGCTCGGCTCAAAGTCCAAACGGCAGCGCAAGCTCACTAGAGCAGACGCGTTTACTCCTGACGTGATATTTAGATAAACTATTCAATAAATACATTTGTTTGAAGGGGAAGCTGTGCACAAACAGTAATATATATATTTTTTTTTAAACACCCCAGAAAAAAGGGCACTTTCTCTCCAGGAATAAAAGGGCAGGTGCTCAAGCCCCCTTTGATGTCTATGTGTGCACGTGCCTGGGTTAAGTCTCAGCAGCAGGAGGGATATAGAGGTCAATACGCTGGGCTGAGTTGAGGGGGTGACTCTGGGACGACCCCTCTTGAGATGTCTTGGGCTAGTCAGCGAAACACTGAGGACGGAAGGTGCCCACATGAAGACCCTAGAAATGTCCCCTACTCGGCTCAATCTAGAGTAGTTGTCGTGCTGGCCCACTAGGGAGACCACACTGTAGTTGCAGCCGTCGTGTGTGCTGACACTGCAAGTACACTGCAGCCATTAACGCTGGACAGAAGGGGAGTCACACCACCATATGGAAAGAAGTCGAAGACGACAGTTTACTGTAAGCTACGTTTGCTTATCTTGGCGAAAGCCTAGGACAAATCAGCATGACGTTTTAACATCCACTTTCGTGTAATGGAAATCTAAACTGCATTATATTTATGTTCTTTCAGTATGTTTACAGCATTATGTGAGATAAATTTTTTCTTGAGAAAAATTAACATGCAGACTGTAGCCTACTTAATATTTATCCAAATGTGTCAATATTTAATTAATATTTAAATCAAATCCAAGAGTTTAATTGAATAATACAAACATTAGCCTACTGTACCAGTCATTGTACCATGTGAACATTGTAACATGTTATTAAACTTAATAAAATTCTGTTTAGTTACCATGTTTTGAAAATCACAATTCCACATTGTGATGCAAGTAGTTTTTTTTAGATACCCACAATCCATCTGTTTGTCTTGAGCAATTAAAATTCTGTGATAATACCGTGATAAAATCTCAATCAATTAACCACAGCATGAAAATTTGAAATCAGCACATGCCTAAGTCTCTACGCAAGTGTCCCGTTTCCTATTCAGCAAACCAGGGTTACAGTCGTAAGATGAGAAGGTTTTTTTTTTTTCAGTATTTTTGATCATATAAATGCAGCCATTGTGAGCATAGGAGACTTCTTTCAAAAACATAAAAAATAGTAATGTTTACAAACTTTTGACCGGTCAGGTTGGTTAGTAGCATTAGCTATAAGGTGACGAGGTGAGCATTTGGGGTACACGTTGGGGTAGCTTTTGTTTGTTTTTGTTTATTTTTTCACTAATAAAAAGCCCATCATCAAATTGAGTCCTTGCCTCACCCGAACCCTGACATTTATAATGTAATATTGTAATATTCATCAATATTAACAAGCATTTTAACGTTAAAAACCTACCTGAAATAACTGGACTTTGAAAGCATGGCTGAATTTTGTGGACATTGTCATTCCTCAGGACCTGATCTAGCGGTGAATCGTTCAAAGAATGTTAAGACAACCTCTGACCTAGAAAACTGAGAAAAACATCCTTTTAGAATGAGCTTATAAGACCTAGTAAGTCATTTAGGAAGATGTTTAGATAATTAAGTAAAATAACAATACATGCTTCTTGTTTGTTACTGTAGATCCTCTTACCTTCCAGGGCATGTTAATGGTGTTTCTTCAACAGTCGCTCCACTTCATTTAGCTTTATCTCAATGTCCCTTGCTTCTTTAATCTTCACAAGCCCTGTGAGAGCACAAACATATCAGCATATCCAATCTTTCTAATATTTTTTTTACATTAGATCAGTATTCTGCCTCTCAGCTTGAGATTTTTTATTTGCAGTTCCATGCAGTTTATGTGGCTCTTTGACTAATTCACGAACAGGAAAATAACTTTACCTCTGCGTTTACAAGCATTCCGATTATTGTGCTGTTTGAGACAAAGCTGTGGTGATATAACTTTCAGGCAATACCTAAAACAACTTTATTTTAACCCCATAAAATGTGAGAGACCACAGAGAAAATCTGGTCTGGTTTAAAAACAGGTTGACTTAAATGTGAGCAAGTCTGATAAAGGTCCTGACCTTTGTATTAACAATACAATAGTATTGACAATAATGAATCAGAATAACATCTAATAGATTTAATTACTTGTAATGGATTCATATTGAAAGTCATACTGAAAACAATGAAGGATGTATGTCTAATCATCCAGACCATCCCAGATCTGTAATTATGATGATGGTGATGACAACAACACCCACAAGCTCTAGTCACAAACAAAGATTTGACACAACAGCCTCTTCTTATTCAGGCAGTGAAAGACTCCACAAAACTCCACACTGATGTAATGACTATTCATTACTAATGTCTCATGCTGATGACATTACCCACAAGGGACGTACAGTAGAGATTTTAAGTCATTAAATCATCTTTGGATCATAATGACTCTACCAGCCCTGATGAGTTATGCTGTGTCTTTTAAATTCCCATGTTTACCATTACCAAACATCTAAAAGTAAATATTTTAAAAGCAACCAATCAGAGGATTTGGCTTGCAGACAGATAAAACCTATATGGAATAATTTCCCCTGTGTTTATTTTACATTTATGCACATCAGAAATACAAATTTATATATATATATATATATATATATATATATATATATATATATATATATATATATATATACTGTAAGGAATTAAGATAAGCATAAGATACTGTACTTCACTGCATTGTGCTGATCGTATATAACTGACCTTTAAATGTAACAGTGGACAGAAAACTGAGCTCTATTGACTTACAGAAGTGATAATAACACGTCAGCACCATGAGTCAAGACAGAAGCATAACAACATTCATGTTGCAGTAAATCATCTATATTTAGGAAAATATGAGATACTTAAGGAAGACATTGCTCTTCTTCAAACAAGAAGAGACCAGCTAAAGTTTGACAAAATCCAGCTGTACTGTTTGTCGGAACAGATATCCATGCTCTTCCGGTGTTCTTACTGTCAGGATTTGCTGTGGAAGTTTCCGCTTCCTGTGGGATCAAGATTTAAGCCTATGTAAAGATTTCTGTGATTGTGTGTTTAAAAATACACTCTCAAGCTCTCTACTGTCAACATTCTCCCCACTGGGAAAGAGCACATATCTGAACCATTTCCATTTTGCCACCATTTGGTTTGAACTGTTACCATATGAATAACAAAAGAAGGGCCATGCGTTAATACACACCAAACAGATGGGGGGACACCATGTTGACAACTGGTCTTACACAGAGTTCATTGATGTTCTCCCCAAACCAGCAATCACATTTTCCAAACTGTTCCTCAGACTCAATATAACACTATAATATAACATAATTTAGATATATTAAATCATTAAATCATCAGTGCATGATGCTGTTGTAAACACTCAGCACTATGTGACTAAGCAAGCAGGTCACTCTAACAGATGTACTAAACTCAAGAACTGATAACAAAAAAACAGTTTCATAAGAAACCTGTCCAATGCAGAAAAAGAGAAATAAGAGCAAAAATACCTAGTCATGTCTGTTCATGTTGATTAATCTGTAAACCATTAACCCATTGTTGTTTCGACTGTTGCACATTTTTGCAGTTATCTAGATGCATGTTTGCATCAGGTCCAAACAGCAGACTTTGATAAAATCACAAAGATTGAGTAAGAGAAGTAAAGCTACATTTCTAAAGTTTCTAACGATTAATAACAAGTACAAAACTATTTTAAGAAATCAACCAAGTCAAATTCAAAACTCTATGGTTTCCAGGGTGTTCTGGTAAGCTGTTAGCACATTAAATATATTGACCGATACATATTTTATAATACATTATTAGTATTAGAATTTCAGACAGAAATGCGCGCTTGCACCATTTAAATCAAACAACTGTGGTGAGTAGGATCAGTCATCAAACACGGTGTGTAATGTCTTCTCCTGTTATTGTCACTTGCACGTCATGTAACATGTATAATATACACTCACCTAAAGGATTATTAGGAACACCTGTTCAATTTCTCATTAATGCAATTATCTAATCAACCAATCACATGGCAGTTGCTTCAATGCATTTAGGGTGTGGTCCAGGTCAAGACAATCTCCTGAACTCCAAACTGAATGTCAGAATGGAAAAGAAAGGTCATTTAAGTGATTTTGAGCGTGGCATAGTTGTTGGTGCCAGACGGCCGCTTTAAGTATTTCACAATGCTCAGTTACTGGGATTTTCATGCACAACCATTTCTAGGGTTTACAAAGAATGGTGTGAAAAGGGAAAAACATCCAGTATGTGGCAGTTCTGTGGGCAAAAATGCCTTGTTGATGCTAGAGGTCAGAGGAGAACGGGCAGACTGATTCAAGCTGATAGAAGAGCAACTTTGACTGAAATCACCACTCGTTACAACCGAGGTATGCAGCAAACCATTTGTGAAGCCACAACATGCACAACCTTGAAGCGGATGGACTACAACAGCAGAATTCTCTCACTCGGGAACCATTCATGTCCACTACAAATAGGCAAAAGAGGCTACAATTTGCAAGAGTTCACCAAAATTAGACAGTTGAAGACTGGAAAAGTGAAAATGAGTCTCGATTTCTGTTCATTAGATGGTATAATCAGAATTTGGCATAAACAGAATGAGAACATGGATCCAACATGACTTGTTACCACTGTGCAGGCTGGTGGTGACGTGTAATGGTGTGGGGAATGTTTTCTTGGCATACTTTAGGCCCCTTAGTGCCAATTGGGCATCGTTTAAATGCCAAAGCCTACCTGAGCATTGTTTCTGACCATGTCCAGCCCTTTATGGCCACCATGTCCGTCCTCGGATGGCTACTTCCAGCAGAATTCTAAAAAATGCTTTCTGCACCTTGTTGAATTAATGCCACATAGAAATAAGGCAGTACTGAAGGCGAAAGGGGTCAAACACAGTATTAGTATGGTGTTCCTATTAATCCTTTAGTTGAGTGTAGCCTTCTTGGTATCTGAAAGGATTTCCAGTCAGAATTTAGATTGTACAATAGTACTAGACATGACCACATTGTATTCCTGAAGTGTAAGCAGAGGTGTCAACTATGACTCTCCCCTATGAAGGCCTCATAGACACGACAGCCATCGACACTGATCCTTAACAAACCCGCTCTCCTTACCGGCATGACTCCGATCTTCAACCAGATGGAACTGGATAATATTCTGATTGTTCCAAACCAATCTGACTTCTGACCTATAATGCTGCCTGAATCATAATCATACACAGTTCATTCATTGGCCAGAGGAGAACTGGCTCTCCAAATGAGCCTGGGTTCTCCTCTCTTGCTTTGAGGCGACAGTGCTACCCACTTAAAATAAATTGACAAGCTCTAATGTTTTCAAAAGGAAAACATATATATAAAGTAGAGTCTATCAATTTTGCACAAATGTAATCATGTGTTCTAAACCAGTTTTAAAGTGTTAAATCATTGTTTATTCCACTAGATGGTAAAGGCTAGCTCACTGGAATAATTTCACATTTTCACAAAAGTAAAAAACAAACCAGAAATACATTACATCAGAGTCCATTCCAAATGGCATGCTATTAAAATGTTTTTTATTGCGGCTTCAAACCTGCTGACAGTGTTATTTTTTAGTATTTTACAGTGAGTAGCGCAACTGCACCAAACTATTATCTCAAAGATCTAATTTTCTCCAAACACATTTTTTAAAATGTATTTTGTATAATTATATGTATTCTGCCCCATACATTTCTATAAGAATACACAAAACATACTCAAGTGGTATCACAATCACAGTTTTTCACAGAGCTGTAAGTATGAGGATGTTTTGCAGTTGCTAAATTAGCTGGTTGCTTAGGAGTTCTGGATGGTTGTTAATGATAGTTGCATTATACAGTTGCTAAAGTGGGTGGTTTCCCACCTCCAAGACTAATATTCTGTACCCTAGATATGGCTTGGATCCATCAATCAATGTAAGTCTATGGGATTTTTATCCTTTCTTTATTTTCCACACGGCAAAAATCACTTAGCAAACAAACACCTGAACTCAATAAGCTGGATTTGAAGTATGGTGTATGTTATGTGTGCATGTGGTCACGAATGCCACAGGGGGGCTAAATTTAGGAGGTGCCCCTTACAGCATCAGCCTCATAATGACATGACAGAGAAAGCTATATGTCTCACTATAAGCAGTGGGTCAGTGTAATCAAAGATTGTGCCAAAGAGACAAAGAGGTTAAGTATCCAAATTACTAGGCAATTTTTAAACATCTAAATCATTATGCATATTGAACCTTAAGCATACAGGGATTGTAATGGAATGGGCGTGAAGAGAGGGTGTATAATGAACAGATTTTTATACAACACTAACACAAACATAAAGCATAAGCAGCACTATCAGACTCAAACTCTGGATCCAATACTGTATTGACCACATCTCCACAAAGAAAAAGATATAAAAAAAGAAGTGAAAAAGGTGTGAAAAGGGTAAATATTCAGGAAGTGGGTAATTTCCTTCTTTTCTTGTTTCCAGGGTGCCAGTGATTTTGTTTTCAAAGGTTGTGAATGCTTATTTCTTTCTGATGTCAGGCATTTCAGGCACAATATAAAAGCCCTTGGCACATGGTTTCCAAGACCAACTCTGCTTCAGAGGCTACAGACAAAGACAAAATCACCAACCCAAAAACAAGATGACATGTGGTAGGCATCATGCCAACATTGCATGGCATGCCAGCCACAAATCCCCAGAGCGGGTGACGTGTCCAGATGCCATGTCACACAATCACCCCTAGTCTGAAATGTCTGATTAAAAGAGTTCTGCATGTCATTTGACTGTGTTAAACACAGTGTTATTATCTACTGTATATTAAGTAGTTTAACACTTCAAACTGGTGGTATATCTTTAACTCACACACAAAACAAACTATTTTCTACAGTTTCACAATGAGACAAACCAGTCATCTCATCTTGCACAATGAAGATATCTGTAAAATCTGATCACAAAGTCCTAACAGGATACTACTGAGGATAGAAAGCTGACCCAATTGCATCATAGTTGATCTATAACTGAACTATACCTACATGACTCATTTTTAAAGTTATGTAGGTTTCCTGATTTAACAATTGAATCTCAATAGTGTGTATGGCCTGTCTTGGAATGTGCAATCCAAAAAAAAAGAGGCTGCTCTATATTCAGAAAGCTAGTCACTGACTCATCTGTTTCAGACAGCAAGGAGTCACATGATAGGTCTGGCTTGTGTGTCACTATCTAGTCCAGAGTGAATTATTAAGCTGAATACTTGAACCTTGTCCCCAAACAATCGGAAAAAAAAGTATTTGCTTCCGGGTGGGTCTTTACTGGTGGAAAAAAAAATCTTCATTTTGAAATTAGAACACAATATCCATTGTCAGGTGGCAGGGCTGTACTGACTCTAGTCCGGTATTGGACTCTGAGTCCGGACTCAAGACGGTTTTTCTATGGACTCGCTGGTATTCGGACTTGGACTTGTCTCGGTCTCGGCCACTGGTCTTGCCATATATGACTTTTATGAGTCCAACATTTTTGTATGCGTGTTCATTTATTACTAGCCTATCAGAGTAACGTTAACCGACCAAGTGCTCACTACAATGGAGCGCATCTTCTCATGCTGTTACTATAGTTACTGGGTGTTGCGCACAATTCTAATCATTCAAAGTTTACCATTTGCACATCTTTTTAAGTCTTACCAGTTTAAACATTCAAGCGATTTTAAACTAATCAGTGCTCGCGCACTCCCTGGGATGATTTCTGCACACATTCATAGAAAATCCGCCTCAAGAACAGCTGGCTAGTAAGAAAAGTTATTTTTCACGGATTCGTTATTTTGCTTTAACACTCAAAACTGTGTCAATTTCGGTCTTTGTGAGTATACACTAAACATAGTCGGTTTTGTCTTTAATAAGCATTAAACGCATGCCAGTATAATGAACACAGAATCCGTGCACTAGCTCTTAGAGTGGCAGCAACCATATGTGTCGGTCATTAATTTTGTCGTCAAAACAAGAAAAGAGAGCTTTAAGTTAAAGGAATCAGGATTGATAGCCTATGTGTTTAATTTATTTAGGACTAAAATACTATCCAGTGTAATTTTCCATTTGATTACTTTATTCAGTTTCTGTTTATAAATAGTGCTGGACCTATTCAAAAACTTTTCTCTTTATTTGTCTTTATTTATATCTTTATTCTATTGTATTTATTTGTGCAACTTTTTTTCAATTTAATTGAATCATTTTAAATCAAGCCTTGTGTTGTGTAAATTCTTAACAACATTACCCCATTGTAAAAAAAATGCAACGAGCACAAACATTTAGGCAAGATAAATGTAATAATTTTGTTTGGCAAAAACAGAAATTCAGGCCCTGAATACTTTTTTTTCCTGTCCTGGACTCCTGACTAGCCCTGGTCTTGGACTTGTCTTGGACTCAACAAAGGTGGTCTTCACTACAGCCCTATCAGGTGGTTACCTTAAAGGAGAACTGAATGTGCGTTCTCATCTACTTGGGCTTACATGTAGCCTGGGAAAACCCAGATAACTTCCGGCAAACTTAGATTTGCTCTGAAAGTTAGTCTGGCAAAGAGCTCATTCAAGTCTAATCCGTCAAAATCGAGGCACCAATCAGAAAAGTTAGGGCGGGCTTTACACAATGATGACAGCACTGGGATTTTGAAGCAGATTTTTAAAGACGGAAACTCCTCGTAAGTAAAAAAAAAAAAGCCTTATCCAAAATAGAGAGTGACCGGCTTCGGGCAAAGACAAGAGTCAACAGAGTTAACATGCTGTGGTCGTGCTCATAGTACGTAGCCTGAGTTCAACCAGACTCTAGTACATTTGATTTGTACATAAGAGTCTGGCCCCCTCCATTGAGAAACGTTTCCTTCCTTGTAGGCGGGTTCACTGTTAAAGTTCAAAACTATTGGATCTGCCATAGCCAATCGCTGAACGTGTGGTTGTGAGTGACGTATATCATGCGCCGAAACGGCTGGAAACAGCAAGTCCGAATATCAGAGGATTATGTTTACAATAGGATTTCAGTCAACGAGACCTGCAGGTTTTGTTAATCTAGGAACAACTATTAATTCGAAATGTATATTTGACACGAAGGACAGCGATGTATTCATTCAACGGTCGTATTCATTCAGCCGTGTCTAATCATTACAAATATGCAGACGCCGCTGCGGTCATTTCTGATCTGCCGCAAATACTGTAACAGTTACACTGAATGATCTGTATATGTGTAATAAATAACAACTTTTCATATAACGTCTTATTGTTTCTTAATTAGCTTAATTATGGTCTTCAAAGTATGTGTTTGTACCATAGGTAAGGTAAGGTAAAAATTTATTTATATAGCACCATTTATACAGACAAGCTGACCAATGTGCTTTACAAAGCAATATACTATCACACAGCAGACAGAACACATTACATTACACACAAAAACATTACACGTTATTAAAAGCAATAGAATAAAAGTGTGTTTTCAAGCGTGACTTGAAAACTGACAAGTCGGGTGCAGAAGCGAACATGAATAGGCAAGCTATTCCACAATGTCGGGCCAGCAATGGCAAAGGCACGATGACCATAGACTGTGGTTTGTACATTTTTATATGGCATTTTTTTATTAAAACAAATTAACCATCTAAAACTGAAAATATGGTCTTCAAAGTATGGGTTTTCACATTTTTATTTATGACAATTATTATTTTTTTTAAATTACAACCAATTTGTATGATTTACAACATGTAAAACTGACACCAACCTCCTGCGCGAGAGACAAAGGGGCTCAAAGTGTTCTATTCATCACAAGAATCCGTAAATTTACTGTTGGGAATATGAGCTGACATGACTCCTGAGTGCATATTCAACAACAGTTTAGCAGCCAGGACTCAGGGCTTCCGAACACCAGGCTACAGCGTCCGTTCAAAATGTCACGGTCATCGTGCACATCGAGCGCTGCCCAGCACGAACTTCCAACCTTTCTGCCTCCTTCACTTGATCCTCCGTTAGTGCAACAAGATGTGAGACGATAACAATCCGGCTTTAAATTCTTCGGCAGTTTCTTTTCCAACAACAGACCGAATAGCATTTCTCACGCCTTTCTCCGCTGCCAAACTCAAACTGACGCGCGCTACATCAACGTCATCGTTCTCAGCCACTCCCTCTATTCGCTGATTGGTCCTACAAAAAATTTATTTCTGGAAACCTAAGGCTATGGAGCGATCCCAGACGTAGTACTGAAGGAAAATGAAATTGAGCGGAAGTGCGTAGGAGGGCGCAGCCAGGCTACATAGTACGAGTGTGCGCACCGAGAATGAGCATGAGACTGGCTGCAGTTTCTCTAACGGCCACTGGTGTCAGTAACAGAAATTTTAGAAATTACGCAATGCTCCTTTAATATGTGCCAAATTAACTGGTTTTATTCTAGACAAAAATATAATTTAATATAGCTGAATAAACCTTACTCCATTGTAAAACCAACAGAAGTAATTTTAAACTGGTAAAAATAGCTTCCTAAATGATGACAACCGCATTTCTCTCATTTTAGGGAAAGGTAGAATAGTGCAGAATAGAGTAGGAAACTGTAGTAAAATGAAGTATAGGTAGCCCTACTCAATAGTATAGAATATTTAATTCTACTTTCATCTAGAGTAAAGGATAACAGAAAAGAGAAAAACAGAGCACTGTAAAGTACAATATAGAGTGGAACAGTCTAGATTATGGGAGTGATACAGAGTATCTGTATAGAGAAAACATGAATAGTTGAGAGGAACAGAACAGCATGGTAGAGTTGAGAAATAGAAATCATTGGAAAGAATCATTCAGTCCAATGACAGTTTTAAATAAACAGAAACAGTTTGAAGAGAAATACAAGTAAAAGTATCAATTTGCTCTTTTAAATGTAGTGAAGTAATAGAAGTCAACACAAATTATACAATGTTACGTAGCCTATTGCAACGTATTTACTTCGTTAGCTACTATACACCTGAAAGTTGAACAAATAGTATCCTAAGTAGAGTTGAAGAATAGAATAGAACAGAATAGAATAGAAAATTGGTCAAGTACAACTTGATTACACTTCACACCCACCTATCAGAGGACACTTTGATAAATCTCGCCTGTCTTCGGGGAAACACTCCAGGAGTCTTTTTAAAAGTCTTTCCAAATCCGAGGAGCTTCTGTGCAGGTAAAGAATGTTTCTGTCTGACCATTCAGTCCTTATTTCAAAGAACTCCTCTTCCTCTCCTCTAATGATGAGCCTGCGGATCCCGTTAACCCAACAATCCTTCACGAACATGTTCACCAGGGATGTGCCCTCAAAAATCGCCGATGCCATCTTCAGTGGCTTCACTCCAGCATTCTGTGGATGTTCTGCTTAACTTTAACAGCATTTAATTCGCTCAAATTGACTAATGTGCGAGTTTGAGCTACCGGTTAATAAAAGAGTTCGTATTATATAAAAAAAAGCCTAAAGGAACTTGACAGTTTCGATTCGTTTACGTCTTCAAACGTGGCAGACGGATATGCAAGAATAGCGCAAACAAGAAGTCTATAGTTAAAATATTCTCCCGTCTTTCGCGTGGTGGGTGCCAAAACGTCGCGCGTTTTATCCTTATTACGCTCATCTATCCATCAAAAAGTTTACGCGTTCTCCTAAATGTCTTATGCAACTTAATATAACGGATTGCGACAGTTGCCGTCTACAAATCGGCAATCCAGCCTCATTAGTCCCATCCCATTACCGTTAGATGTTATTAATCACAGAAAAAATCCAGACTCAATCAGCTGAGCAGAGTGATAAGACGCCGAAAACAGGCCGAGAGTTTGAGAAATAAAAAAGACAGCGCTTCCTTCTATTGGCAGAGTTACGTCTTCACCCCTCCTTTTCTCTCTCATTCACTTCCACACAAAGCGGTATGCGAGGAATTCACACACACAGCAGAGAGAGAGAGAGAGAGAGAGAGAGAGAGAGAGAGAGAGAGAGAGAGAGAGAGAGAGAGAGAGAGAGAGAGAGAGAGAGAGAGAGAGAGAGAGAGAGAAGAGAGAGAGAGAGAGAGAGAGAGAGAGAGAGAGAGAGAGAGAGAGAGAGAGAAAACCACTCACACCCAGTAAACGTCATTCTGTGTGTGCTCTATATTTGGGAAGTATAGTCATTTTAAATGCGTGGTCTATTGTCGTTTTATATCTATAAAATTCTAAGACAATTATTTAAAATAGGCCTATACGCTACATATCATTGTTGTTACGCAGGGATGTTGTCACAAGCAACAATAAAGTTTTAGTCAAAAGTCGATTATACATTTGCTAAATATAGCCCATTTATTGGGGCTAAACACCTAGGCCTATATTTTGAGTTAGGGTAGAGTGGGGGAAAAGTCACTGGGGTCACTGGGGTTAATACTAGGTGTGTTCGACATCGGCTGCGGCTGGATGCAACCGATCGGTGAGAGTAGCCGCGTGCAGGCGGGGAGGAGCTGCAAACGGAGACGTGAAGTCGGACCATTTCTGGCTTGGGGCTGTACACATCGCCACACAACTGAAAACAGCGTTCGAGGAAGTACCTTTCACAAGCAAGACTGAACGTTTGTTTTTGGTTGTATTTGGTCATGATTTAATAATCAATAGTAACGTTCAGAGGCTAAATTTAAAAATACTACTGTTATTGTGTAACGAAATGTAGTTTTGATAGTTTTTCAGTCGACAATGTAGTTGTTTAAAGCTCAAATATGTGGTTTGTTTCTAAAGATAACGCCTATTTAAAAATTCGATGTGAAGTTTTCGGAGTTGTAAGCTGCGCTCAGCGCTCGTCTCCCCCGCCTGGAAGAGCCTTTCCTCGGCCAGTGCTTCTGACGGTTGCCGCTGGCTCGGATGTCTCTGAGTCTAGAGGTTAAACACGAGATATAATTCGTCTTGTGTTTATCTAACGGGCGATCTTTGCTCTCATTAATCTATACATGGTTCCCTGGTAAATCGTTTTTGCTGAGGGCAAAGTGAAGTTTCATAACTTTATATGTAGGCTATTTTAACGTTACATCCTGCTGTGTGTTTGACTGAAGCTACTTCTGTTATAATGGCTAGCCTATTACTGATCAATAAAACTGAAATTTAACAAAAAGAGCTAAATATTAAATGCGTCACTTCACTATTTTATATTGTGTATATTCTGTAATTGAAATGTCTTATTCTATTGCAATTATTATATATTATTAATAAACTATACTATTATCAATATTTTATATAATTATACTATTATTCTTTACCATTTTATTTGCTGTATGCTACTTGTTCATTTTATTGACTAAACAATTTACTATTACTTCTCAGTGTATGTTATAATTACTGTATGCCCAGTTGTACCATAACAAATGTATTATCATAAAGGATCCATCAGTTATCTATGTTATTGCTAAAATCTGGTCAATCACAGAAAATGCATTTTCCACAATAAGCAAACTTAAAGGGTGGGTTTACTGCAATTTCACTTCTTTGATTTCAAATAGTGTGTAATGTTGCTATTGGTGCATGAAGAGTCTCTGCAAAGTTGCAGCGCTGAAAGTTTAGTGTAAGCAGAGATATCGTCTTTTAAAAATCAGGAAGTAAAATTGCCTACAAAAACGACTCGTTTTGGACTACAGCTGGGTTATGGTACGTCACTAACCCACACATTTGCATCAACCACTCCCTCCGGAATATGCAGGAAAGGGCATGCGTCGAGTGAGTTGTTCACGCAGCTGTCAGGTCTTCTGTGTTTCGGGCTTCCCACGGACACTATACTTCGAACAACAATGGATACAATTTGTGTTTGATTATATTCCTGAAAGTGACGATTGTAATCTAGCTCTCTGTGCTGCGCATTTACGAGAGACAGCTTCCAGAATCTCCACGAGTTCAACCGGATTAACGTAAACAAGAAACTGTTTCTGGAATCATGAAGCAGATCCAACTTTAAAACCAGCAGTTAAAAGTCAGCAGTTGTTGGGCCACACTGTAAGTAGGCTAAGACTTCATCATTTTAAATGTATTTGCATGTATAATTACCGACGGAGCGTTGTGTTTTTTTTTGTTTTTTTTTCAAATGCCAGCTCTGGCTTTGTAGGCTTTATGGGCTACTAGTTATGCTATTTTGTGTCAACGGCAAACGCGTACAAACATTATGGACCTGGATTTTGTATAAGTACTAATGTTGTAAATGTATTTTTCATATATATATATATATGCTTTATGACTTTATTTTCGATTTGATCAAGAACGTAAACCTGCAAACGCTGTTTGAGTAGAACATTAGTTAGCCAGTCAGTTGCTATCGTTGCCAGTCAGATGCTATTGTGTAAATCAAACGTGTATTAAGTTAAAAAATGAAGCAAATTATTATTCAGAAACCTTTATTAAGAGCCGTGTGTGGTGAGGTTCTGCTTGACTCGATTCATCGCGGCTTTCTCGGTCTGATTCTGCCTCACTGATACTGCAGTCTCGAACATCATTATTTACGTGTATCCACCGTCTATGTTATCCACCTTTGGCATGCCCGCCCGTTTCGCCCGTAAAGGTAATGGGCGTTAATATTCCGGACAACGTGAGCGACAGTTTAGCCAATCACAACACACCGGCCCAAACGAACCAATCTGAGCAAAAACGTCATTCTGAGGGAGTGTTTTCATAGACTCAGGAAGTCATCCGCTCCGTGCAGGGGACAGGGGAAAGCGCGGCTGACAATAAAGGTGAAATTTATGAAAAATAAGACTTTTAAAAAAAGAAAAACTATGGATACATGTTATATTGCACCCCATAAACACAATCATGCAAAGAAAAAGAGCAGTGTTATTACACACAATGTTAAACAGACCCGGGACCCGAAGTAATAGATTCGGACCCGACCCGGACCCGGCTGATCATTTAAAACATATGTGTCAAACTCAAGGCCCGCGGGCCACAACCGGCCCGCAAATGAATTATCTTTGGCCCGCATGACAAAATGTATTTTTTTTAGAGCTGGCCCGCCGGTTGCGCTGTGTCACGTGACAAGCAATGACGCGTCACCATGGAAACAACCGCGAAAGCGTACCACTGAATAATCATCTAACGTTAACTCTCTCCCAAAAAAAATGGCTAAACGAAAGGTGGACTTTGAAAACAGGGGTTTTCAGGACAGGTGGGAGTCACAGTATATGTTCGCGGATGTAAAGGGAAAAGCGGTGTGTCTCCTGTGTGGAGAAAGCGTGTCTGTAATGAAAGAATACAACATAAGAAGACACTATGACACGAAGCACCACGACAAATACAAGCATCTGGACACGACACAAAGGCAACAGAAGGTAGAAGAGTTAAAAAGAAGTCTGGTGTCACAGCAGGCTATGTTCACTAAAGCCAAATCACAAAGCGAGGCTGCTGTTAAGGCCAGTTTTATTGTGGCAGCAGAGGTCGCGAAATCAGCCAGGCCTTTTAGTGATGGGGAATTTGTCAAAAACTGCATGATTAAAGTTTGCGACGCCGTGTGCCCAGAAAAAAGGCAAGCATTTTTAAATGTGAGCCTGAGCCGAAACACTGTCGCTGATCGTGTGCGTCACCTTGCTACCAATCTCAAACAACAGCTTGTGACAAAGGGAAACGATTTCATAGCATACTCCCTTGCTGTGGATGAGAGCACCGACGCTTCTGATACTGCCCAGCTGTCAATTTTCATCCGTGGAGTGGACTCAAGCCTGTGCGTAACAGAAGAGTTACTGGGATTACACTCAATGCATGGCACAACTACGGGGAAAGATATCTTTGAAGAGGTGTCCAGATGTGTAGATAAAATGGGGTTGCCGTGGGACAAACTTGTGGGACTGACAACAGATGGAGCGCCTGCGATGTGCGGTCAAAAAAGTGGATTAGTGGGGAGGATCCGAGAAAAGATGCAGGAGGAAAACGTCACAGGTGAGCTGACCGCTTATCACTGCATCATACACCAGGAATCCTTGTGTGGCAAAGCCTTGAAAATGGAACATGTGATGAGCATCATAAAAAAAACGGTTAACTTTATCCGAGCTAAAGGTTTAAATCACCGCCAGTTCAAGTCTTTTCTGGCGGAGTTAAGTTCAGAATATGGTGACTTGCCCTATCACACAGAGGTGCGATGGCTAAGCCAGGGAAAGGTGCTGGAAAGATTTTTCGAGTTGCGTGAGGAGATCTGTGAGTTCATGGAAACTAAAGGAAAAGACACAAAAGAGCTCCGAAATAAAAAGTTTCTGTGTGAAGTGGCGTTTCTGTGTGACATCACGAGCCTCCTGAATGCGCTAAACCTGCAGCTTCAGGGGCGGAGCCGTATCATCACTGACATGTACGCTATTGTGAGGGCTTTTAAAACCAAGCTGCGCCTGTGGGAGACGCAGATGCTGCAGGAAGACATGAGCCATTTTCCGCGCTGCCAAACATTGAAAGAGCAGGTCGCTGACACCGTTTTCCCAACTACGCAGTTTGCTGAAAAACTCAACATACTTGGTGCTGAGTTCACATGGCGATTTGCCGATTTTGAAGCTCAAAAAAGCAGGTTTGAACTGCTCAGTAATCCATTTACAGTCGATGTGGAAAGCACACGATCAAACCTCCAAATGGAGCTGATTGAGCTCCAATGTAGTGACACACTGAAGGCAAAATATGAGTCTGTGGGCGCTGCAGAGTTTCCACGTTTCATCCCCAATACAATGCCCCAGATGCGCCTCCAGGCTGCTCAAACACTCTCTATGTTTGGCAGCACATTTTCTTTGATGAAGATAAACAAAACTTCACACAGGACTCGTCTTACTGATGAACACCTTCACTCAATCCTGAGGATTTCCTCATCTCAGAGCCTGACCCCAGACATTGATGAACTTGTATCCAAGATGAGACACCAAGCATCTGGCTCAGACAAATGAGCAGAGCAGCAAGCAGTGCTTTGACGCATTTTCAGTCTTTAATGCAGTTTCATTTTTGCATTTTTTCTTTCTCTTGCAATAGGAGATTTGATTTTCCTTTGAAGTAAATAACGTTTGTAAATAAGCATAAGAAATTAGTGAAACTGATTTTATTTATTGATTTTTTTTCTTTTATTTCCTAATTAATGTTGTTTTATTGGCTATAATACATAGGCCTTGTTGGTTTCAGGTTCATAATAATAAAAATATTTTTTTCAATACATTTTCAATAAACGTTTAACCTGTCCGGCCCTTCACTTATAGCAATTTTTTAATCTCGGCCCACTGTGTATTTGAGTTTGACACCCCTGATTTAAAATATAGACCCGAACCCGATACGGGTCCCGGGTCGAGATCCCGGGTCTACGGGTCTCGGGTGCACTGTGAAGACCTCTAGACCGAGGACGCGATGATTTTTCCACTTGACTAACTGATTATAGTTTGATCACGAGTTCTAGTGTGCTGTGTTGGGCTGGGGAATAACCATTGGAGTGTAGTGACGTTTGGAGCGTTCACTTGGGATCGTCGATTGTCCTAGTGTTCGCGTGCTGAGTTAATGTGTGATAGACCCTCTTTCAATGTGTATTTAAATGATGATACTATTTTTCTAAATCAGATTGTCAATAAAAATATATATTTCCTCTAAAGTCCTGTCTGGTGACGTGCCCTCTGTCCCCCATAAATTGTTAAACCTCTTCAAAGAATAAGTAAGGTTTACTACACTGGTGGCAGCGGTGGGACGAAAATAAAAATAAATAATAATGGATGGAGAGGGTACATCTGTGTCGCAGTCAGCATCAAGTTCATTAGCTTTAAATGGTGAGGCTGCTAACTCTAATGTAACTCTAGTTTCTCGCCCTCTCTTCATGCCGGAAACATTTACTGGGGTGGGACGAGAATGGTCTGACTGGTCTGAACAATTTGAGATGGCGGCGCAAGTAAATGGGTGGGATAATGAGCTCAAGTTAAAGTTTGTCTTTATTATTTTCTGGTTCGAGCCAGGGACATTTATGGTGGACTGCCTTGTGAAGCAAAGAATAATTATGTTCTTTTAAAAGATGCTATGGGTAAGTTTTTAGAGCCTTGTGAGAGTGCAGACTGGAACCGGGTGAGCTTTTCTTTCCCGACGTCGACTCCATAACGAGACGGCTCGTGAGTTTGGGAATGCATTAAGACGTTTGATTTATAAAGCTTACCCTTCTGCTGACAGTGCTACACAAGACTTACTGGCTCGTGACCATTTTGTTGCACATGTAGGTAGCGGGGACATGCGTATAAATTTGCGCAGTGCGAAACCTGCCACTTTGGAAGGTGTGATTAATTTAGCATCGGAATTGGAGCTTATTCGGAATTTAGAACACACTCAATGGTCAGATTCTAAAGTACGTGGCCTGGGTGCTCAGAATTCATCTGATAATAAGGTCGAAGTCTTACTGGGCATTGTAGAGGAGTTGCGTCAGGAGGTTAAGGCTTTACAAGTTACTGTAAAGGAGATAAAGGCAAAGTCTGTCCGCACTCCTCCTCTGAAAAATTCATCTGAACCACAGGACCGTTTTCGAGCTGAAGCCTGTTGGGAATGTGGTTGTACTGAGACATCTACGTAGAAACTGCCCTTATTTGCAGGGAAACTAGAGGGGGCGGGCACAGCAGGCCAAATGCCTGCCCCCACGTCGGTGTCGGATAAATTGGCCTCAGTTTCTTCAAACGGTACTGGAGTTTTTCTGACTGGTAAAGTAGGTGGGTGTGAAACACGGTTATTGATTGAAACTGGGGAACAGGTTTCTATCGTACACAAACAATTTTGGCTAACAGTAACTAATGGGGGGTCGTGTTTAGAGGGATATCAGGGAAGAGTAGCTGTGGCGAATGGTGGAGAAATGTCAATCCTGGGTCGTTGGCAGACTGTATGCCAGTTTGGTTCCTTGGCTGTTATTGCTGAATTTTTGGTGGCTGATGTTACACCACAAGAATTACTTTTGGGTACAGACTTTCTCTCTAAATTTGGGGCAGTTATTGATTTGGGTGAAAAATGTTGCCGGCTAATGGGTAAGAAGCTCCCCTTGTTTAGTGAAGATGGTAGTGGCCAACCTAAGGTAGTTAGAGTGCAGGCAGATATTATGATTCCTCCTCGTTCTGAAGCCATTCTACCTGGTAAAGTTGAGGGACTTCTTCCACAACATTATGAGGGTATGTTGGAGCCTTGTTTTCCATCAAGGAGTAATGGCAGATCCATCTAAGGTAGAAGCAGTACAGGCTTGGCATACACCTAAAACCCAGACGGAGGTGAGAAGTTTTGTAGGATTAGCCTCCTATTATAGGAGATTTATTAAAGGGTTTGCTGAGATTGCTCGGCCTTTACATCAGCTTACCGAAAAGGGAAAAAGATTTGTTTGGAGGGAAGAGTGTCAAGAAGCCTTTCAGCAATTAAAGTTCGGAGACTTATTAGTGCTCCTGTCTTGGCCTACCCAGACCCTAAAAAGCCATTAATTTTAGACACTGATGCCAGTGATGTAGGAGTGGGAGCTGTGTTGTCTCAAGAGGATGGGGGTTTGGAGCGGGTGGTGGCATATGCTAGTAGAGCTTCGAACTAAACACGAACGGAAATATGCCACCACAAAGAAGGAGCTGCTTAGTGTGGTAACCTTTACGAAGCATTTCAAACATTATCTACTTGGGAGGGAATTTTTGTTGAGAACTGATCATAGTTCATTGCGTTGGTTGCATAACTTCAGTGGGTTGGAGGGGCAGTTGGCTCGCTGGTTAGAGCAACTGGCCAACTTCCAATATAAGATTATTCATAGACCAGGGAAGCATCATACCAATGCAGATGCTCTCTCAAGGCTCCCGGATCTGGGAGTAGAGGCAGTAGGGAGGATGGTGGTAATGTCCCTCAGTCTAGGGTACAAGCAACCATAGTTCGGAGCAGTGTGTGAGGCTGAGGAAAAGGGGGGGCCTATAAGAGATCTGCAAGAGAGTGAAGATGAGTTGGTTAAGGCTCAGCAAGAGGACCCAAACATTCAGCTGCTTATTAAGTTAAAAAATGGGTCAGTGGATGATGGTAGGGAAGGTGAGCTAAACCCTGCCCTTGTTAATTATTCTCCAGTGTGGGATCAATTGCATATTCGAAACCAGCGGTTGGTGAGGATACCTCCAGCAAATTCTGACGCGGCTTCTGCAGTACAGGTGGTTTTACCTAAAAGTCTGGTTCCAGGGGTGGTGTCTATGTTGCATAATACACCAACTGGGGGGCATTTAGGTATTCAGAAGTTACAGGCTAAGGTGAATGATCGTTTTTATTGGCCTGGGTGGTTTGGGGATGTGAAAAAATGGTGTAGGGAGTGTCGTGATTGTGCCTCCCGAAAGGCTCATGGAAAGGCCCCTTGTGCCCCCCTTCAGATGTCTGTGGTATCCCGCCCATATGAACGTGTGGCGGTAGATGTATTGGGCCCGTTACCAGAAACGCTAAATAAAAATAAGTACATTTTGATTATTGGTGACTATTTTTCCAAATGGACCGAAGCATTCCCCCTCCCTAATCAAGAAGCTCAGTCTATTGCTAGGGTGTTGGTAGAGGAGTGGGTGTGCCGGTATGGAGTACCACGAAGCTTGCATTCGGATCAAGGGAGAAACTTTGAGTCTGGTTTGTTTAAGGAGTTGTGTAGATTGCTGCAGATAAACAAGTCTCGTACTTCTCCGTACTCGGCCTCAGTCTGACGGGCTGATAGAGCGGTTTAATCGCACTTTACTATCAATGCTTTCACTGTTTGTGGATGAAAATCAAATGAACTGGGACAGATTGCTACCATATGTGATGATGGCCTATCGTAGCAGTGTGCAGGCAAGCACCGGGTTTACACCGTATAAAGTGTTACCTTTCGGGCAGGAGATGGTCCTTCCTGTGGATATTATGTTGGGTGTAGATATTATGCAGAAATTTCAGTCCGTAAACGAATATGTGACCGGAATAGCAGAAAGTTTATCTACAATAGTGGAAGCAGTGAAAAGGCATCAGAGTCAAGCTTCTCAGCGACAGAAGACCCATGCTGATTTTCGAACAAATTTCCATTACTATGTTGTTGGTGAATTAGTTTGGATTCAAAATAAAGCTTGTAAACGGGGTGTGTGCCCTAAGTTGCAAAGACGATTTAAGGGGCCATTTAAAATCTTAGAAAGGGTGTCTGATGTGCTGTATAGAGTGCAGCTATCAGAGGGGGTTCGGAGAGTGTTGTCCATTTTAATCGAATGAAGCCTTATGTTGCTTGTTCTGTTTCAGAGCCTATGGGGCAGGATAACCAGAGGACCCCGGTGGATCAGACTGCTAAACGACACCCAGAGTCCCAAAGCCGTGCAGAAGGACATGATTTCGTCTGGGGGTATCATCTGCGGCTCCGGAGGCTGTCCAGACAATGGAGAGGGCTTCTGCGTCTAACATCGAAAGAAACCCGCTCATAAAGTCTGCTGTGGGAGGTGGTCCTTCCAGTGGAAACTTGCATCTTGTTCCGGGGACGCCGGTCTGGGTGAGATGCAGCCGGAGAGTGGGGACCAGAGGATAGAAGTTGGAGACTCTCGTCCAGAGCCTTGTCCACAAAGAATGCAGCCAGCTCGTTCTCGGAGACCACCAGCTTGGTCCAAGGATTATAATTTGACGTGACTCGAGGACAAGTCCTGTTTACCCGAGGGGAGGGGATAGTGTGATGAATGGTGTGGGGGTGTATCTTTGTGTTTTGGTTCCGGCCATCTGAACCGTTCTGTAGTATGTTCTTATTGATAATTGATTTCACCTGGAGTGGAGGACATTTAAGAGAGCAGAGGGGAGGTTCGCGGAGGGACGTGATTGGCTTCTCGCACTCGGAGGGAAACGGGGACGCTTTGTGTTGCTTGAGACCATTAGGGTTTGTCCGGCAACGAAGATAGCTAGATAGAGAGACTTCATTGGTATAGTTCAGGTAGCGGGACGTGGGGTATAGGAGCGCTGGCCACATGTTCCAGGAGCAATCGAAAGCGCTGCGCCTCGCATAAAGTAATGAACTCTTGCAGCACTTATGATTCAAAGAGAAACTCAGCGTGAAGAGGACTAATTAATGCCATTATCGTGACTGCTGTGGCTGGGACGGACAAACGCGACAAACAGCGCGTGCTGCTGTTGACTATTCAGCACGGCTGATTCCCTTCCCGAGACCTCTGGGCGGGGTCTTGTTTCCTGGGAAACAGGGAAGTGTTTTATATTTTAATCATTCTATGAGCTATGTGTGGGTGTGAATGTGTATGTGGTAGTTGTGCGTTTTAGAGTGTGTACGCTCATTGCTTTTTGTATGCGTGACCGAGGACGCGATGATTTTTCCACTTGACTAACTGATTATAGTTTGATCACGAGTTCTAGTGTACTGTGTTGGGCTGGGGAATAACCATTGGAGTGTAGTGACGTTTGGAGTGTTCACTTGGGGATCGTCGATTGTCCTAGTGTTCGCGTGCTGAGTTAATGTGTGATAGACCCTCTTTCAATGTGTATTTAAATGATGATACTATTTTTCTAAATCAGATTGTCAATAAAATTATATATTTTCTCTAAAGTCCTGTGTGGTGACGTGCCCTCTGTCCTCCATAAATTGTTAAACCTCTTCAAAGAATAAGTAAGGTTTACTACAATAGCATTCGAGTCTTCCCCTACCATCCTTGGGAAAAAAACGCTCCCAGATGTAGATCTACATTTTGCTTTGTCTCGCTCGGACATTTAATGGTGTGTAAATAGTATGTACACATCGTTAAATGTGGATGTAGATATGGTTATGTGCAGTAGATATATACTACATACACATACTTAGATATGTCATAGATCGTAGATATGTTGTAGACAAAATGTAGATATGTACTACTATTACCATTACCCCTTTTTGGGCTTGTGTTATATATCAGAGAAGGGATAGTAAGACTTGATAACAAGAAGTATAGAAATAGATAACAAAATTAGTTTGCTTTGCTTTACACAGTTACATTTTTGAAGAATCAGACACAAACTGGATGCTTATAATGTCTTCACCAACCCATCATCACAAATATTTAGGCTACATCATACAAAAAAAAGTAGTCAACAGTAAAACATCAGGTACATCAGTCATCAAACCATAAATGTTAAACATTCAGAGAATCCGGTTCTGGAAAAGTGCATGATTCAACTTAGCTGATGTTGAGAACAACCTTGCTTGATAATGGAGGAAATGTCCTTGAAAAAGTCAGTGCTTGGAATTTGACAATCCCGATGCAGTTAGGAAAAGTGTCCTCTTAACTGCAGCAAATACAATCCAAACACTCTCGTGCTCACGTTCAATATCAAGCGTCATATTCCAAACACCACATCACAAAGGAGAAAGTAAGCGGATGCAAGTACTTTCGCCAATGCCATAAGGTACTGGAATTAAAAGGTCCATCTAAATAAACAACATGTAACATTTAGCATGAATAGCTCAATACTCAACACATTCAATTTTCATGTGTATACATTAAATACATGTGCATACTGGTTTTGGTAACATTGGGAAAAAAACACACTACTTACTGACTGACCAAAAAGGAAACGCATTCCTCAATCAAATGACCTTAAAAGGATCAAACAGAATAGCCCAACTTCCTCTCAACTTCCTCAAGCCATTACTTCCTCTATCCACATGCTTGCCTACTTCTTCAGTTATAATACCTGGCTAAATACTCATCTGTAAAGATGACTAGCGCCACCCAATGGTGTGGAACACTATAACCTAACTGTTACAATAAACGTACGCGGATCACTCGGACATTTAACGGCATCAGACGTTCCCGGCATACACGCGGATAGCTCAAAATGCGTATAGATAACATAACACACTACTTGACTTGAAAGTTTAGTCATGATGTCTTGTTGTATCATGCTTAATGTTTTATTGTCAAAGTGAACACATTAAAATTCATCAGTATCTGTAAAGCCCAGAACACACCAAGCCGACGCCGACAAACTAGCGCTGATGAAAGCCGACTGTGTTGTCGCCTCTCGTCCGCTCTCGTTGGGGTAAAGCTGCACTGAAGACATCGACAGAACTGCAGGCGACTGTCAGCTATAATGTGCGTTCTGCGTCTTCGTGTAATGAGCCAACAGTCTATAGACCCTTTTACTGTTTGTATACATTGATGACGTGGCTATGTATGCGCGCGCATATTGGCAAACGGAAGAATGGCGAGAATCAGCAGTGTGTCAAGCTAAGTGAGTGGATTAAGCAATACAGACAGATAAAATCATTTTTAAAAAGTTAACTTTATCAAATGTTATCCGGCTATCAGATCCGTGTACTATAGTGAGGTGGATAGAGGACATTAGCAGATGGCCAAATATACAGTGGCGAGATATATATATGTATTTAGTTGAGAAACCGAGCATGTACACCCAAGAGAATTAGACCACGTTGTCTGTGGTCATGTACAGAACGCCAAATACCATGACATGTAACCATGTTATTCCCTTAATAGGCCTTTATCGCATTTCCTGGTTTGAACGTTCGAAATCGCCAAGCAGTGTACTCGCACTTTCCGGTGGTTACTTCAGGGTGTTTTCACACCAGGAAAGTCCGATAGTTCACTTGCTTTGGTCCGGACCAAATAAATTATTTATTATTTTTTTTGGGTACGGTTCGCTTTCACACTGCTCTTTTTGCAAGTGAACCAAAATTTGTAAACAAAACCACACGTGTGCTAAGGTCGTCCATTCATTGGACAAGGATTCTCAAGTAGGGAAATCAGGAATTGCAAAAAAGGCTCAGCAAGGAGATATTTCCTACAGCAATATTTGTTATTTTACTAATTTTGTGTTATTCTGTTCAAACGCAATATGAAGAAACTGAGTATCATATGATACAATGTCATCTATACGATGTTGTAATTCGGATTTTGAAAAGACGACGAGTGTAACGTTTGAGTGGCTCTATTAAACGCGGGCAAATATGACAACTCTCGTCTCTCGTGCATCTTTTCATTCGACCATCTACTGTTTTTAATCTCTGGGCAACATCTCAACTTTGCGTTACAAGTGGCACTTTGCAGAAGACGGATAGGCTAATGCATAAAGTTTTCATTCATAGAGAGAGGGGCTAGCCTATGTTCACACATTCAAATAATGAGATACTGCTAACAAGTGCTGTCAATGTTAACGCTTGCGATAAGTTTGTCCAGTTTAACGTAACGCAGCATCATCATTGTATTGTAACTTTCCTTACATGAACTGCAAATGCTTTTTTTGCATCTATGCGCGATTAGATTGAAGAGAACGCTCTGTATGTGAATGTCCTGATGCACACGTTCGTTCGTTCATTCATTCCATTCCAATGATGCACACATGACGTGCAGAAAGACGCGCAACAGTATCGTGTGGCCAGACAGCGCGCCGGAATATTCTCCGTCCACGCAGTGCTTTCATGTTTACACCGTTGGCAAATCCCCTCATAAATAACAAAGTATAGACGCGATATGAATAAGAGATTCCCTGTGCAGTGCGAACAACTTCAGTGTTTATAATGAGTGTTTTACTGAGAGTGCAGAATGCGGTAAGTCAGTCATGGCTTAAAGGGTGCGATATTGGCTACATAAATAATCATTTTGTTTTACTATGGCAGCTGGTTTAGTCCAAAAATGTGCAGTTATTTGGCAGTTGGGTCTGTTCGAGGTCGGATTACGTTCTCACCACAAACGAACCGCTCCAGAGTTCGTTGAAAGCGTACCGAGACCACCTCTTCGAGGAGGTCTCGGTACGCTTGTTTGGTCCGCTTTTGGTGCACACCCGAGTGCGATTGCTGCTTTCACACCTGCCCAAACGAACCGCACCAAGAGGGAAAACGAACTCTAGTGCGATTCAACCGAACTAAATGAGGCAGGTGTGAAAGCACCCTAATGCCCTGTTCAGATTACACGTTTTTTTTTTGTCTGCTACGATAGTCACTGTGTCAGATTACGCGATTTTGAATAATAAAATCTTGTCGTGTCGTGGACAAGACACAATGTCAGACTACACGTTGCTTCCTGACCTGTCATCGCATGCCGTCTTTAACGGCGCGTGATGTCATCGAGAAAGCGAAACTCAGCGCGTGACTTCCGGAAATGAACATAAACAAACAATGGATGAAGCGGTGAGTGTTGTATTAGCTGTCCTGTGTTCAGAAAAACCCGACAATGGACACGTTACTGGATTGCTCGGCATTGCCTTTTCAGCGTGAGAAATACACGGTGTGGCGTGTGAGCGTGTGGACTGGTTGAATTGCGTATGTCTCACGGCCATTGCCCCTCACGGCCATTGACCCTGCTCGAAGAGGACAGTACGGGCTGTCAATCCTCCAAAGAGAACTTGAGGTAAACTATTGTTTTCTTATATATTTTACTTTTAGTTTTAACGTTAGCACCATAGTCTCTCTTTCGTTTCGCCATTTTTGAAAGTTGTGTACAGAAAAGATGTGCTCCTATTGGTCAACCTCATACATGTTGTGATGGAAGCGTCGTGAACGACCATTACAAAAATTAAACCTGCTAGTCTTTTTGTCGTGATGTCGTGAAGCATCGCAGACGCGACGTAGGTTGTCTCCCACTATGACACACTATACGAGATGATACGATCGAATCTTGCGTCCCGACGCCCGTTGTCGTTTACGAATCCCCACGACACCCTACGTCAAACGGATCGTGCCAAAATCGGGCTAAAAACGTGTAATCTGAACCAGGCATTAGTTACCAGATAAACTATGGCTGCCTCCTCTCGCCGGTGCTATTGCGGTGTACCGGGTTGTTCAACATCAAAACAAAGACAGCCATACCTTAGCTTTCATGACTTCCCAAAAGACAAACACCTCCGCAAGGCTTGGGTGAGATTGATAAGGAGGGACAAAGGTCCTTTGTTCCATATAAGTCGGGGTAGTACGTTTGTGTGCAGCTTGCACTTTGACGAGGGAAAGCATTTACGTCTCGAAAAGTGGGCGGAAGAGACTAAAATCCGGTACTACACCAATTCGAATTTCGTGGAACAGCTGGGGGAGACTCGTGTGCTTCGCCAGTCAGTTTTCGAATCGGGTTAATGCGCGTTTTGAAGTAACGTTCAGTTGAAGAGTTTCAGAATAGCGACTCTGCTATAGAGAACGAGGATGAACAGCCAACAGTCGCGAGAGGATCAACAACCCGCGGCCGCCAGTGATCACAATTACTCCTGCGACTCCGCAGGTGGACTGAGATGCTAAAACTGCTGCCGAAACCATCAGGCAACTGGAGGCTAAGGTCAGAAGTTTAGAAAGACAACTGAGTGACCTGTCATGCACACTAAACATCAACAGATACTGTGCCACTGACGAGATTCCGGTTCTACACCCGTTTTCAATCAGAGAAGGTGTTTTGGTAGTTTTGGGAATCAGTTGCCCCCTCAGCATCCAGGCTAGTCTACTGGAGCAGAGCTCAAATCATACACTCATCTTACATCTATTTTTAGATACATTTACATTATTAATTAATGGATTAAGTACAAGTGTGTGGGAACATTTGTATGTGTTTGTGTGTGCGTATGTGCGCACATGCATGTGGTGATGATTAGAGAGTAGGTATGTCCGTTCCATAAATAAAATCAGAAAGATCCCATTTGTTTTGTGTCTTGTTGTGTGTGTGTGTGGTGGGGGGGGGGGTACTTTAGTTTAGTAGATTTACTTTAGTTTCAGGTACGTTTCCATATATGTGGTAAAATAAAATAGATCAAGTTTATCTTTCATTTCACTGACTAGCGACTCGTTAGAGCCAAATTCGCTCTACTGTGAGGTCAGTTTGTGTGGATGTAATGAAATCACACCATTTTAAACCAGTTATGGCTAACTGGCCTTGCACTTGCCAGAAATACTTGTGATTTTTTTTAGTTTGGCCTGACCACCAATAAACTTCACATGTGTAACCTCTGTTATACTGTTAACATCTGGGCATTTCACTTCAGCTAACCCAAAGGGTGGATTTGCAGTGGGATCATACACTTTGGCATCAGGGCTAGCACCGAGGTAAGGCGCATCAGGATTCACAACGAATCCAGAAGGAGCGACACTGACATTGCAAAGGTCACTGTACTGTTGTAAAACTTCTGGCTCAAGGTCAATACCCCTTTTCATGGCAGGTGTTTGCCTTACCCCCTTTATGATCCTAGCTGCCAGAGCCTGACTAGATGACTCCCCTCTAACGCTACAAACTTCGCCGAATCTACTGGAAGTTAGGCGGAGCTGTCGGACTTCCTTCCACAAAGGATTCTCCGACTGCCCCCTTGTATTCTCTTCAATGATGCTTGCACATTCACGGGTTAGTTCTAAACTCTGTAAGTGATAAAACTGATGACAATTGGGGACAAAATGTAGATGCCGTTCTAATGTTAAGCCACTCATTAATGGAAGTTGTGGGAATGAGGGAGCTTCTGGATGCTTAATCCCACTAAACATTGGACGTCGGATAGACGTACAAATCATGTCTATATTGGGTCCGTCGGTCCATGACCAATTCTGGACATCTATTCGACGTCCAAACTAGGTCCACTATTTGGGCGTCCAACCATGACCTAACTTGGACGTCATCTTGACGTTCAACATTTAACCTTTGAACTTGGTAATTTTTTCGGACGTCATTTGGACGTCTATGACAGTTGTAGAAAATGTACATGATTTATTTGTTTTATTTACAAATAGCGCCTATCAACATGATTAATACATATGAATACAGATTATTTATAAACAAACACAATTTATTATCTGTATGATTTAATTTATTTATTTTTTTTTTCATTTTTTTTCATTTTCCTGTTTTTCTTTAAATACGTCATCTGGCGTTACAAAACAACCCCTTCAGTGGACCAAAAATGGACGTCCAAAAATGACACGAAAAGACGTCATGCCTACGTCACGTTGCGCAGTGGGATGATTTCTCGGGGTATTACTGGTGTGCACTGATGAGAAAGAACTGAACCTCGAGGGACTGGTCCAAATTTAGAGTCCACTAAAGTCAGTTCAGAGAGGCCATGTAAGATTTTGCAAATGCCAGGTTGTGGCTGATGGTTGCGTAGTTGGGTTCCAACTGACAACACTGCCGGGTCAGGAAGGGGTCCTAAAACACAAGTAGCAGAAACCATTCATCAGTTAATAACTGTCAATGATTTACAAGCGACAGTGTAGCTAATCTGTTATAAAGAACTATCTGCATGTTCTAATTTAAAAATTGCTGATGTTATCGGACTTTCAGAAATAGTCATTATAATGAATAATCGGATTCAGGTTTAATCATAATGTAGTACAGACATTATCTTAATTTCATAATGTGCTTAAACAACAATATTGCTGGCCATAAACTGAGAAAGTGCACATCTGGTGTGCGATACCTAAAGTTTTCCTAGACGTGGCGAAGGATGTTTACATTTAGTTGAAATGTTCCTCCTGTAAATATATTTCCCTTTCAAATGTGCATTCTGATTAACACATACATTAATTTCCAAACTAACCTGACGAAGTCCAGTGCTCGTCCTCTCATTTACAGCGTTTTTCTCGTACTGATCATATTTCATACCGGTTGAATTTACAATCCTAAACTGAATTTTACCAATTTTTTTCTGATAAACATGGTTAAAATTTGGCTTATTTTTGGTTACCATGACTTAACTATTAAGTTGTTTTATTTTGTTTTTTATTTGTAGTAAAACCATGGTCTATCATCGTAAGAGCGAAAAAAAAAATTAACGATCCTACAAATTGAATTCACCTTAAAAGGCTAACAGTGCGACAAACTTTGAAATAAACGTGTGAATTACAAACAGTGAAATGAAAAATGACTGAAATATTTTATACAAATAAAAAAATTAATTTTCATCTTGATCATCAATGCTCATACACACTGCAGGTCACTAGTGTGGTCACTATTTAGACGAGCACTGACGTGGGATGAAATTTTCACTCATGTTTAAGAGCCATGGCTTATGTTACATTAAAAACCTACAAGTTCCTTTGAGTTTGAAAAATTATTTACACAGTAATCATCAAAATATCTCCTCCTGTCTCTTAAAATGAACACCCGCAAGATGATTTACAAATCCGGACATATTCAGAGGTGTTTATTCAACTAGTTGTTAACAAAAGCACATTGAAAATACATAACCGCCAGAAGAATCGATACACTGTTTCGAGCACTTCCAGTAATCAATTCTGCCGTGATAAAAGTATATAAGTAAATTACGTAATTAAAACTTACCAGCGTAAGCACGATACAGAGTAGATTTGACACTACTGCGTCCTAGCACCTTTGGCTTTCGTACCACGAGTTCATCCGTGGGTTCGGGACGAATCCCCTGTATCAACACAAAAAGAAATTAAATTCAGTTGCAAATCTGAGAGAGTATCAGTTTAATTCAGCACACAAGCAATATTGTAGGTGTACATCCTATGCAGGCAACCGCTGCTCTGCAAAATAGAACAAATGTATACTGAAATGTGACATGCGAGTAAATCTAGAATTGCATGTATGGCTATATCTGAGGGACCCAGACAAATATTATATTACCATGTAAACAATTCATATGGATGAGGTGTAGGATATGGATACACTGTGCAGAAACATCTACACCAGAATCAGTATTCCAACAGTGTGCACTTACAAACTTTAAAGACACAACTTGCATCAGACAAACTTACCTGTGTCCTTGGACGGTGCCATGATTGAAGCACACCGGTGCAGGACAGTGGGGTTGGCACAGTTTTCAGCCCCATGGTGCTGTAGTGAGCCGTTTGATAGCCATGATACCACATGGTTGCATAAAGCCATTCCAGCAGCACACGAGCAGGAGCATCCATTTAACTCCACAGGTCTAACAGCATGCAGCACAATCTAGAAATGGAGAACATTTACTTAAGGGAAAGATTGGATGTTTAGCCTATACAGTAATTAGCATTTATTTGACACTAGGTACATTATTGTAAAACTAGTTTGAACAAAATTAAGGCAACAGCCAAACAAAAGTTACTAATCTGCAACAGCAGATATATGGAACAAGAAAAAGAGCATCTGCAACAGCAGAAGAAAGAAAAACATAATGAACAAATACACCTGAACCTTTGTAGGTCTGAAACCATGCTCTATTCACTACACATTACAAGTTTGGGGTAATTTGGTACTGTAGCACTGTCTGGATCCAATCTGTAAATCTGATGAAATCCACCAAGGATCAGAAAGATTAAGCTACTATCTACATGATGTTCTGTTGATAAACAAAAGACTACAGAAAGCCAGTAATGCATGTTGACGAGTAAGTTAGGAACTAGAACATGATTTCGGCCTGGACTTCCTGACAATCAATGTAACCTGAAGTGTATGTGGCTCTTCATTCTTTCGCATAGAACGGTAGCAGCTCGCCTGCACTACCACTTCCTCACTCACTAAATCTGACACTGCATTAAAATGGGGGAAATAGTCACACATCATACTGAAAAAGGATTAACTTAAATGTTTAACCACATACAACTTAACCTTTGGCTGTGATTCTTTAAACTTTTCAGAACGTTAATGTAACGTTAGCCAAAGAAAACATCGGGGCCCGGGCCATTAATGTTAGCTAGAGGTTAATTACCTCCTCAGGCAAAAGTTTAATGACCACTGACACTGACATACTCAAGTGAAAGCAAAAAAGTCACATTGTTCGAATTATTTAAATAGGATACGCTGTATTTGAAGTTAACCTTTCTTACAAGCTGACGACGAATAACTAGCTTACTAAACATAACAAGCTAGCGATAGCTCGCCAACGGAACAGAATTCAAGCTACTTATCTCTATAATTGAAGACAAAATTCTCGTAGAAGAACTTGTATCCTTTCTCCAACTTGGATGATTTTACCTTTGAGTGTTCATTCACGAGTCGCACCACATCGTCTTGGCCAACTTTTGGAAGATGCGAGAGTTGTCCATGATAACAGGCAGCCATTTCGAACGCAATAACCGGAAGACGCAGTACACTGCTTCAGCTATTTTTGACGGTTACTTCCGGCGTTTTTTGTGATGCGATAAAGGCCTATATTACATGATTAACTAAATGTATTTTTAAATGTAACAATATGAATGTTAGCCAGAGGAGAACTGGCCCCTGACTGATCCTGGGTTCTCCCAAGGTTTTTTTTTCTCCATCCAATCTGATGGAGTTTTGGTTCCTTGCCACTGTTGCATTGCTTCTGGCTTACTTAGTTGGGGATATTTAATATTCAACAATATTATTGATCTGTGTTGAACTACTTTCATGTCA
This sequence comes from Hybognathus amarus, assembly GCA_030378365.1. Classification (NCBI taxonomy): domain Eukaryota; kingdom Metazoa; phylum Chordata; class Actinopteri; order Cypriniformes; family Leuciscidae; genus Hybognathus; species Hybognathus amarus. The sequence continues at coordinate 151,075 of JAQIUQ010000041.1, read as the reverse complement.
TCACTGTAAAGCTGCTTTGATGCAATCTGTATTGTGAAAAGCGCTATATAAATAAATGTGACTTGACTTGGCTTACAATCAACCATATTACCGGCCGGCCGTCGCCATCTTGGCAGTGCATCACCTCTCGTCACTACCGTATAAATGATGGGCAAAGAGGCGGAACGTGGGTGGAGCTCAGGTACTAATGCTATGCTACTGCCCTCACGCTGAAGTGACAGCTGATTGAAAAAGTAAAGCCAATGGTTAAAGTTCATGTTTTTGCCCTTTGAAATATTCTAATAGTTAAGAGGTAACTAAAAGTGAGACTATTTACTATGTATACAAATACATAACACAGATCACACACATTTCTCACAACATACAAGCAGTCAACTGTATATCATAATGCATTATTATTCTGCTAGTTAAAAATGAATTAGTAACTTACAATATTGCTCTAAGCTTGTAAGTGACAGTGATTCAAGCACATGTCAGTCGGCATCTCACGTCAAGTTCGTAAAGAGCTTAAATTCAGCCCATTTTACAATCTGATTTTGGCCGCCTCTCAGATGGGTCAAACCAAAGATATTACCTCAGAAGTTCAAGTAAATGGACTAGATATCCGCGCTCATTCAAGGGTGTGCATCTACTGCATGGACGGAGAGAAAGCACTGAAATCATCAGACATCCATTAGTGCACGTGAGGGACACAACTGGAAATACAGCACTGGTCGTTCTCTCCATACTCAACACGGCGGAATCCAACAGCGTAGCATGGGCGAAGGTATAACACGTATTGTATGAAATAATCCTGGAAAAAGCACAAACAAAGCTGAGGGTGATGCTAACAGACAGCAGACAAGTGAAAGCAGTGGCAATCCACCACCTGTCACTCAAGTGACCACGCCCTCAATTATGCAGAACTTTAAGACTTAAATATAATTTAAACAGAGTTGTAAAAAAATTCACCCCCTCACAGTCATCATGAAGGGCAAAATTAGCACATAGACCAAAACAACTATTTGCCACCAGGCTGTAAACATGTTTTTTTCTGCTGTGAAGTTAGACATTTTAACTTGGGGAGATACAGATTTGACTCGCTTCTGCAGCCAGCCTCAAGTGGCCACTCGATGAATTGCAGTTTAATTCACTTCCATGTTGGCTTCAGGAGAGGACGGGTAGGTTGCCCCTTGGTTAAATCGCCTGCATCGACTGCCACCAGGCCCCCCGGTTCATCCGAAACGGCCGTGATCCTGTCGGAATCCTATAAAACCTTGGTGGAATGTCGATTAGTGCAACGGTAACGCAACAACCAGACATTTTGATGCTGGGAAACCGCTTTTTGATAAACTTTCAGAGTTGCTAACACGATAGAGCCAGTGGGAAACAACACCACTTCCCTTGCCAAAATGCGCGCGCAACTATTTGATCATGTGGGCTGTAAAAGGGTCTATTTCTGCCGATATATTAGTCTATATTTGTCATTCAAAAAGGAAAACTGACCTATGCCGCCTGCAGATACACATAATTTTAAGTAGCGCGTGCTTACCGTTTTGAATATCAGTCCTGAGAAAGACTTTCTTTATTCCACTCCGCTCATGTTAAAGGTAGGTCAGAATTGAAAAAAAAACTTTTTTTCCAAATTTATTTAAACTTTCTGTATATATCAATGCATAATTAAAATCTAAGTACTCTGAAAAAGAAAGTATAAAAATTGAGTGTCTGTAGACCTCTCACGACTCTTTTAAAGACAGCTCATTATTTCCATTCACTTCACCCCCTCCCTTCTTGGCTCCTTCCAAAGCCACGCCCCCAAAACACATGAACGCGCAACTCCGACAGCTGAGCTGAAGGGCATTATTTACCTGAGACGAGCTGAGCGGAGAGGGGAGGAAGAAGTGCATGTAGTGACATCATGACAGAAACACATGTAAATAAAAAAATCAAACTATCATTATGAAGATAAACAAATAAGTTGTATTTTATTACTCTCTATCAAGCTAGCTGGTAAAGCTTACAATATTGATTCGCTAACAAGCTAGTTAGTTATCTATAAGGCAAAGCTAAAAACAGGTTGCATGATACATGTTTTTCCAATGCCATCATTTACACTGTGATGAAGAGGAATTTCATGTAAGATTCATTACATATATATGGTGTTCTGCATGTAAGAGTTTGCTTGATGAAAGCATTGTTGATTCTGATGAGGACTACACACCCGAGACAAGTAAGTTACCCATAGACAGTATAAGACAGCAAGTACCACATCGTCAGCTCGAGGACAGATCCGTGGCCGAGGGATTTTGCTATTAGGGTCCGAGGAAGTAGAGGCCGAGGACGGGGTAGTAGAAGTGCAGGGCTAGGAGCACTTTTTAGACAAGAGGACCTGCATCGGGTTTTGCATCTTCAAGCTCAAACAAGCACGCGAACAGGTACTATCAGGATACGCGCAAGTGGGCAGGTCCTGTGTGGCAAAAGGGTGGTTGCCATGGTTGCGAGAGAGTGACAGTCGCCTTAGCCAATCCGTTGTTTCGTCCTGGTTCGAAATAATGAGCTGTGTTTAGTGCAGATTAAATGGTCTAGAGTCACTCGATTTTTATACTCTTTTTTTCAGAGTACTTAGATTTTAATTATGCATTGATATATATATATATATATATATATATATATATATATATATATATATATATATATATATATATATATATATATATATATATAGAAAGTTTAAACAAATTTGGTAAAAAGTTTTTATAAAATTCTGACCTACACTACCTTTAATATTGAAATATTCGCCAAGGAACACTCAGGTAAGATGACGTAACATAAGAACAGCCTTCTATCTTTACCGTTTTGACTTTGCCTGCTATTTTGCTTTTATTCTCGTGCACTAACTGTTTCACTAAGCTGAACAGCCAATCAGAGGTCTCTCTTTCCCCCGACGGCCTGACGCCCATTCAGCATGTCAAAATCGAGACGAAAAAAAAGCCGACGAGGACTATTTTCAAGTCGACGGCACAGAACCGTGCGGAACACACAGAGAAAACTTAGTCAGCTTGGGCCGACCAAGCGGCTTGGTGTGTTCGAGGGCCGACTGTCGGCTGGTGTGTTCCGGGCTTAAAATTCACCAACATGAGTTTCGCATCACTAACACGGTTTCAGCTTTGATCGCCTCTGTAAACGCGTAAAAGACGGAGCGTTAACATACACGCCTACTTGAATTTTATGGTTGTCAGCTTTGTTGCATTAAATTTACTTCACCAGGAGATTTCTATCTGAATGACGCTTCGAGTAATGAACCATTTTCGACAAAATTGTATCAGATACTTCGAAACGCTTCATTTGGCCATCACTAATGCTAAGAAGCACGAGGAGATGAGGAAAGGAAAATGGAATCTAATTTACCAAATCTCAGGAGACACAAAAAGGACGCTATACATAAACGATAACCGACAAGGAATGAGGGAGAACACAGGGTAAAAATACACAGAGAACAGAACAGAACTGAGGGAATCAAGGCACAGCTGGGGCAAAGCAACTCAACACAGGTGAATAAACTGAACTCTAACAAGGAGTGGGAAAATTGGGAAAAGGACTAAACCAAATACACAATGACAAGGGAAACTCAAGAAAACAGATACAGGACAGATAACTATAACAGTAACTACTTGAAACAAGAGGGTAACAAGCATCATTACATGGAACACAAGTCTATTTGCCTGAAACATCCAAAAAAGTATTGTTGTAGACCAGTTCTATAAGTTTTTTTCCCCTTTAATCCTCAAACGTTACATTTTGTTCTTTATTCTACATGAAGTACTTTATAGGTAACTATAATTACCAAAAGTTACGTTGTAAATTTATCTTAATCACAGTACTTTCTGGGCTGTAATCTTAGTTTTGGCTGATTCTCTTAACTCTCCAAATTCTCTTAAAATAAACCTGCTCACCTGATCCCAATGCTGCTGATATCCACATTGATAAGCTCTGATTGCTAGATTGTTGAGAACTTACATATTTAAAGTTATTTATTTTATATATTTTATTTGTATTTTTATTAGTTTTTTGCATAAAACATACTATATTCATCGTTTGACAACTGAAGAGTGTAAGTTCACACACACACACACAAACAGCTGCTTCAGGTCATTAGGGATATATTTTTTTTAGAGAAAGCTTGAAAGGTGGAATGTTTTTTTTTTTCAGCCAACGCATTCTCATCCTCAGGCGTCATATCAGTGACGCTTTTGACAATGAAAATCCGACGCACATGGCACTCTTTACACGCCAAACACGCTTCGGTTATGGGTAGGTTTAGGTCTGGGGCCTTCTGGCCCATATGCTATATATGCGTCTCATATTGATGCTGAAGGGTGCCATGTGCGTTGGATGTAGGCCTATAAGCATTGTCAAAAGAGTCAGTATATGATGCCTTGGGAATGAAACAGCTGCCTCAGCCCATCTGAAAGAAACCAAACAATCATAATGGCCTCATATAAGACAGAAAGATGATACCACTAATTAAATGTTGGTTAAATAAAAGCCAAATTATTGTGAAATAATTCATATTTCACTCATAGCTTTATATTTAAATATTTTTTTGAGCATAACCAGCCAGTGTTCAAAACTATCTGCTTGCCTTAGCTCAATTCAAAATGAGTACAGCTTTTAATAAAAGCTTGTAATTCTGTTTTTAATTCCAAATGGTACTGGTGGATTTCACGACCATTCAATAGTATAACTGGGTTTTTAACAATGGAAAGCTTAACACAAATGGGTGGAGTGTCCCTTTAAGTAAATTTACCTTGCTGGAGAAATCAGGTTACATCTACTGACTGTTATGCTTCAGTAAAACCTTGTTGTTGTTGTTGTTGTTTTCAATTTGGTTTAATTCAATTATAATCAGTTTTCTTAAATACTTTATTACATTTCAACAAAACCAATTACTTGAGATGCTAACATGAAGTAAGCTACATTTTCTAAGTTGAACTGACAAAACAGTGTATAGGCATAAAGATGCAATGGTCCAAACGAACACATTAGATTAATGCAGCTGTTCAATTAGGCAGATATAGTCATTTTAATTGTCATTTTAATTGCCCAAATTTAATTAATTCATGAGTAATATTCACATAATTATAGGCATTATGATACTTGCGTTCCATTATTCTACTAAATGATCACATGATACACTCAAAAATAATGGCTGTTTTCCTAATAATTAAACACAAACTATGTTCATATATGTTGCTTGTCTATTGAAATAAATGCCTTTTTGAAAAGACATCTTCATTCTGATGAATCTAATAGTTTCATCTTATCTCCTTGAAAGCAATTTATTGGTTATGTTTAAATTTTCATCTTCTCCAAGCATGGGTCAAGACCAATTGGTTCCCGGCAAGTTTGATAGATTCCCTCATATTTTATGAGGGTAATTATGCATATTAATGCACTATAAACAGCCCTTATAAATACCTGCACAAGTGTGATGAATTATATGGTCAGGAATGCATTCAAGGAATATTAAACATGCTGCACATAAAAGTGTACAGTCAGGAGATGTATTTTCTGGACAGGCAGGACCCAAGCTTATCCATTTTTGGGTCTTTCACTCTTTTTTCTGTTGTTCTTTATGAAAAATAGTTTGTAATAATAAAGTCAGTGCTGAAATAAGCTGTAGTGATTTTTTTCTCATGATAAGAAACTGAATCTTTTCTTAGTATCAGTATAAAAATGTCTATCAAAAACTTATTTTTTGAAAACTTTATTAAATATAGTTAACTTGATTTACAGAGATTTAGTTGAAGGGGGACCAAAACATCACAGTTCCTGGGACAATTTAGTTTGCAGTTTTGCAATGAAAATGTAGTTTACATTTATATAAATGCAGTTAGTTTAACTTAAGAGTGATTTAAGTATGCAGTATCGTAATTACTTCTAATGCATTGGAAATGTTCTGCCTCTGTTAGAGACTGTGCATAATTTATGATGGACATTTACATTTTATAACTATTATAATTTTGTGATTGTTTGATAATTTGTATGAGATCATTTTTACCTGCACTATGTAAGTTGCGTCCCAATTCGCATACTATCCGTCCTAAATAGTATTCGAAAAAAAGAATTAGTAGCTGTGGTCCAATGTGAAGGCTGCATCCTCCGAAGGCCATATTTGAAGGTGATTGCGTCACAGCGGCGCGACGAATGCTGTCCCAATTCAAAAGCTGGACCAAGGGGGTAATCCATCTGCCGGAAGTTGAAGCCTCGCGAGAGCCGCCATTGTAGCAGAACTTCACCTGCTGTTAGCATCCCATTGACTCCCATTCATATTGGCGCCACTTTGACAGCGAATAACTTTACATCTAATTTGTCTATTATTAATTTCTAAAGAAACACAACAATGTGTAAAATGCTCCATTACTTTGTATCTTACGTCACAGCCCCGTAGAAGCCGTTTTTGTAAAAATAGGCTAAAGATTGCGTCATAACCACGGGACTTTCTGTCGCACAACATTACAGTTGTAAATCTTCTAGTAGCTGTGCCAAGACAAATCTAAATCGCCTAATTCCTCAAAAACGTTGTTGAAATATTTGGTCTCGTTGCTTTTATGGGCTTTATGCCTCCATGTCCCCCCAATTGCCTCATAGACGGTAAAAGATTGCCTGTGAGCTTTTCCTCCTTTCTATACGGTAATGTCGCTATTGTGCGACAGAAAGTTGCATGGTGATGACGCACTCGTTAGCCTATTTTTACAAAAATGGCTTCTACGGGGCCGAAACGTAAGATACAAAGTAATGAAGCCTTTTATACATTGTCGATGTTTCTTTAGAAATCAATAATGGACAAATGGAATATTTGGTCTTTTTGGTCATTACTCAGATGTAAAGTTATTCGCTGTCAGGCTTCAACTTCTGGCTGATGGATTACCACCTTGGTTACATCGGAGTCGATCTTCTTCTAATTCCTGTCGTAAGGATTGGCTGTAAGTTAATTTTAATAATTTATCAGTCTAGTGTATATTGCAGGAGTTAAACTGATACAATTAAAGATGGATATGTTTTTGCAGATTGGCGCTAGTGCGCTGTATGGATGATGCTTCCAACCTAATGTATCTATATACATTTTGCTTGTTACACTGTTAATAAGTATGTCATTTCTATTTCTAATAAGTTTTCCATATTTCTGTAATTTATTTACAGTTTTACACGGTTCAATGGCTGGTGTTTTTGCCCATGTAAACTGCAGTACATGTTGTAAGGAGGAGCAAGACGCAGTTGAACAGTTGAACAGTTTGGCTAATCTATATTCATGCTTCGAAAGCAAACATATAGAGAGAACAGTACAGGAAATATGGCCAAGTGTGCTGCCAAATGTATTGACAATCATACAGTAAACTAAAATTGAATGTCATTTCTACTGAAAAAGTAAGTATATGTTATGCATTTAAATATATTTGCAATGAAGTATTTGTAATGTTACCATTTACTTCATTTAACTGTGTTATTTAATATTACAATTAAGGTTTTACATTTACATTTACATTTATTCATTCAGCAGACACTTTTATCCAAAGCGACTTACAATTGCTGTGTCAGAGGTCACACACCTCTGGAGCAACTCGGGGTTAAGGCTGAATCTCAATTCTCTGTCTTACCCCTTCCCCTTAGTTCTGCGCGTTCACGTGTGAGGAAGGGCTATCCCAATTCTCATTTTGATCTAGGGGTAGGGGTAAGGGGTATTATACCCCTTAAGACAAGAATTTTCGCGAGCTTACTTGAAACCAAGGGGTAAGAAAAGCACTGCGCAACTGGCAACAATGGCGTGCATACCGTCCAGAGTTGAAAGTTTTTTTCGCTAAATGATTTATAAAAAAATATGACCGTCTTGTTTTGTGCTCTACACAGTTATGTACATTTATATTTGCAACTATGTTGTTTATTGAAAATTTTTTTAAGCTTTTAAAAATCGCTACTTTGCTACTCTAGGCTATGCTAACATTACATTGCTGATTTGCACAATGATTCCCACATTTCAGGAGATCACCCAAAATGTCCAGGATTCAGCTTTTGTTTTCTACAGTCACCATTCATTATCTGTACATTATTTGACACTGACACGTACGTGATCAGCTTCTCAAATGATGCTTTGGTGTGAGACCCAGGTTCGAATCCACTGTGAGACACAAAAGACACTTGAAACCGAGTGGTAAGCGCTAGTGCAAACATACCCCTATGAAATGAGACACCACTCGGTTACGTCATTTTACATCATCCTTAACTGGCGTGGGACCTTAATCTGTGTCACCCGGGCGACAAGTGTTGATCACAAACTTCTCGAAACTTTCAAGATGCCTTCAAAATGTCCGGGATTGGGCTTTTGCTTTCTGCCTTCAATATTCATTATGTTTACATGCACAAGATGTTGTTTCAATCGGACTGAATTCATTCATTTAAATCAGTGAATCTGAATGTATTGTTGATCTAATATTCCCGTGTTTTCGTCTCAGTTGGGATCCATTTGAAGCTGAATGCCATGTGTCTTATCCACTGCACCATCACCACCCCATATAATATACTGTATATTAACTTAAAAAGCAATACTGAATAACACACTACAGTTAACATTATATCAAAGCATGTTGTTAACAACACAAACAAATAATTTCACAACAAAAGCTACACTAACATGGGTAGCCTAAGCTGTTTTATTTTACATGGTGCAGAATGCCTTATGGTGGACAGCTGTATTGTTTTGTTTCATTTCCATAAACTTTTATACTGTATGTTCCTGTTTTCCTTTGTCCTAGTTCCAGTTTCCTTTGTTCTTGTGTCTAGTTTGTTTGTATGGTGTTCACTTCTGTCTTGTTTAATCCCTTGTTTTCTTTGTGCATTTAAACCCTCAGTTTGATTCAGTTCTTTGTCCTGTATTGCTTGTGATGTGCTTAGCTGTTGTCTTTTTGCCTTTTGTTTTGGAATTACAGTCTTTATTTTTTGGTTAGTCTTGTTCATAAATGTTTGGCTTAATAAAGATCTTCCTCTCTTCTCCAGGAGTCAGGACCCTGTCATAGCAGCGCAATGTTGTTATTACATGACCAGCCAGATACCACTGCTGTTAACCTGTTATTTGACCAATTTGCTCACTGAATAAATTAGACTTGATTATACATAAATCATTTCATTTTGTTTTTTATTTTTACAATGATACTGCATCCATGCTAAGGGTGGTTGACTGCTTTTTTTCTTTGCATGATTGTGTTTATGGGGTGCAATATAACATGTATTTGTGGTTTTTCTTTTTTTTTAAGTCTTATTTTTCATAAACTTCATCTTTCTTTTCAGCCGCGCTCTCCTCTGTCCCCTGAACGAGCGGTTCACTTCCTGATTCTATGAAAACACTCCCTCAGAAACGATTCGGTGGGCTCAGATTGGTTGAGTTTGGGCCGGTGTATTGTGATTGGCTAAACTGTCGCTCACGATTGTCCGGGAGATTAACGCCCATTACCTTTACGGGCACGTCATGAGCTCCGGTCCAGATGTCAATATGTGTGTCGAACTGCAGTATCAGTTTCAGGCAGAATCAGACGGAGAAAGCCACGATGAAGTGAGTCAAACAGAACCTCACCACACACATGGCTCTTACTAAACGTTTCTGAATGATAATTTGCTAATTTTTTTTAACTTTATAACACGTTTGTTTTACGCAATAGCATCTGACTAGCAACTGACTGGCTACTAATGTTATAATCAAACAGCGTTGGCAAGTTTTGATTAAAATCGAAAATGACGTCATAAAGCATATATACATGACAAAAACATTTACAACATTAGTACTTATACAAAATTCATGTTTGTACGCGGTTGTCATAGACACGAAATAACATAACTAAGTGGCTAAAGCCAGCGCTGGCATTTGATAAAACTAAAACATTACGTCCGGAATTATACATGCAAATACATTTAAAATGATTAAGTCTTAGCCTACTTACAGATTGTGGCCCAACAACTGCTGCCTCTGGTTTTAAACTTGGATCTGCTTCATGTTTAGTAACAGTTTCTTGTTGAACTCGATGGATATTCTAGAAGCTGTCTTCCGTAAAATGCGCAGCACAGAGAGCTAGATTACGATTCGACACTTTCAGGAACATAATCAAACATAAATTGTATCCATTGTTGAGGAAGAATAGCTTCCGTGGGAAGTCCGAGCACAAAAGACCTGACAGCTGCGTGAACACAACACACTTGACGTGCTGGAGGCTGGAGCTGCTGAAAAATGCGCATGCACTTTTTTGCATTTTCCGGAGGGAGTGGTTCGATGCAAATGTGTGGGTTAGTGACTGTACCATAACCCAGCTGTAGTCACAATCAGAGTCGTTTTTTGTAGGCAATTATACTTCCTGATTTTTAAAAGATGATATCTCTGCTTACACTGAACTTTCAGGCGCTGCAACTTTGCAGATACTGTTCATGCACCAACAGCAACATTACACGCAATTTAAAATGAAAAAAGTGAAATCGCAGTCAACCACCCCTTTAAGTCTCATTAGGTCCAAGACAAATGCCATATTGCTCAACCCAACATTAAAACGACTGAGTGCACCTTTATGATGTCCATATTTTATGGAATTATTTTTATGAAACTGAACATTTAAAAAATATTGACCTGCAGTTGGATTAATGGCTTAGCTACATTTGTCATAAAACATCAGAATTCAAAATTCTGCCATTAGAGCACATTAAACGTTTAAACTGCGGGCGTCCTGAGCCCTGCCAGCACTCCTGTCTGTCTGCTGCCAGACACATGTCCCATAAAACATAAACTCCAGCAGCTGTCTCTTAAATTCTGACCACAATCCATAACAGTGTTTTAAAAAAACAAACCTATAGCCTTCTGTTGGCATTGATTTTCTGCATCCCTGTCCTGGGCTTGTGTGCTTGTGTCTACAAGCAGGGCAGAAGTCAGAGTTATGGGTTGCTGTGGAGGAAATGGTCTTGCAAATTGATTGAGTGGAATGGCTGCAGATGTTCTTTGTCTCCAGCAGATGCCTCTGTCTTTTTGTCTTCCTGGGTTGTTTTCCATTTTCTCACATCAAAAATGAAGAGTTTTATGGGTTTTAGTGCTAAGGGCACGAGAGGGAAATTGTAAGTTGAATAGAGAGAGCAAGCGAGCACGCCTTCGGCATATGGCCTTGCCCTTGGCCATTGGAGAATTTATGGTTAAGAAAAAGATACACATGGAGATTTGTATCCCTTTTCAAGTGATTATAAGATGGAGGGTGTTGCAAATGACACCCTTTGTCAAAGGCTTATGCGTAATTTATTTCTTAAGCTTAAATCTTCTAGCTTAAGCACAAAAAAACACATCTTTATTCTTAGTCTTTCTGAACATAAAGAAACAAAAAAGGAGAGAGGGAACTCTGGCACAGTATACAAACTTGGCTCATTTTGACCATCTACACTGTCTGACTTTTTAAGTTGCTCAATAGAACAATCCAAAAGCCAGAAAGTCTAAGACTACATAGAATATATGGGATTTAATTTCATCCAAATACTAAGAACCAAAAACATTCAAAAACATAACTGTTTAGACATAAAACTGTATAAAAAATGCTGTTTAAAATATATTATCTAGAGTATACATTATATGTCTACATTACAAATGAATGTTAATTTAATACCAAAATTTTAAATAAATAAATAAATGTTTATTAAAATATAGAATTTAGATAAAGTACACCATATCACATCATAGGACAAGTCAACAATGAGGGCATGCAAAATTACATTTTTCATACTCCCACATTTGCATTTTTTACATTTCTATCAAGGACTACATAGGGATTAAATCCAAATGGCCGCTGATACTAAATGAGATGTAGTTTGCTTAATGGAGAGTATAATCACAAATCCTAGTGACATTCTGGTCATCAGTCCAGATTTCAGAGATGTAAAGACATAGCTTTACACTGCACCGAAGAGTTGTGAAACAAGCATAGACGCAGCAGTATGATTCTTTTGGCGAGGCGATGGCCTGTTAGACTCTCTCCAATGCTGGATGTATCAGTCATAGAGATCGGAGCTCAAGACACAGAAGATACAGGACCTATGATGTCTTAAATGGAAGTAAAAACATCTACTGTGAATTGTAGAACATTCAATCACTAAGTGACCCGCTGTTAGGTTGGTGAAAGCATACTGGACAATGAATATTAGCGCTGACAGAATGCAGTATGATTTGTCTGCTTTAAACCTAAAGAAGAATACCATCTTTATTCACTCTTTCTTCCTTTCTCTGCAACTGAATAATTTTTCTGGGATTAAATTGCCATCATATAGGTTTTAACTGAAATGAAACCTCATATAGCACTGCTGTACTAACAATACTTTGTTGTAGTTATGGCCTAAAAAGTCTTGTAACCCAGAGGTCGAGGGTTTGATTCTCAATACTAGCAGGAAACGACTAAGGTGCCCTTGAGTAAGGCACCTAACCCCCAATCGCTCCCCTGGCACTGCAATGAACAGCTGCCCACTGCTCTGTGTGTGTCCAAGGTTTGGAGTCTGTTTGTGTTCAATGCTCCTAATGTTTGTGCACTAACTTGGATGACAAGACAAATACTAAGTAAGGGTCATACTTGGCCTATGTCACTTAACTTACAGTAACTGTAACAGTTTTCAGAATTGCTTACACACAATTTCTGAAACTATGGCTCCATTTCTTAATCAAACTTCTACACACAAAACACACACCACAACCAAAACATCAGACATATCTTGCAAAAGCAAACACTTTTCAAAACAATTTTAACTGGTCTTAAAAATGGTGTTTTTGCATAGTAACACAAACATCAAATGATTACCCACATATACACACAGATGTGAAAAAAGTAAAACACCTACTATTTCGTGTCTTTCTTGTTCAGTGTGCAGTTGTCACAGAAGGTCAAAAAAGTGAAGCGAGGATTCAAGTGCATGTAAGGATATTGATTAATTAAACACACAAACAAACAAAACAAAACTCCCCATGGGGAAAACAAGACAAAACTCCCCATGAGAAAAACAAGACAGGCATATGCCATTAAACAAGAAACACAAGGGAACACAGACAACAAGCCAGCACAGGACTGCAAACACAGGGAGGCCACGTTTACACAAAGCCGGGTATTTCAGAGAAACAAATATTTCCCCCTCTCCTTTTTAATAATAACACCATGTCCATGCACACACCCGCAAAAATACGCCGTAAGACTCCATCATAACTATGCCAAACCTATGGGCGGTAGTGTAGGGAGAAGGATAAAGCCATGCAAGCCAATGAGAATCCTCAGAATCGACAAGAGAGAACCTAAAACCCTGTTTCTCCCAGTTGACACGACAACACATAACTGACGTTTTCAGAAATCTCTACTTTGGCCAGAGTTTTTAGAAATAATCGTTATCTTTGATAAAACTGGGTTTCGTGTAAATGCGAAGCCAAAAAGCAGGGAAATATTTGCGTTTTCCCCTTCGTGTAAGCGGGCCGGAGACTAAATAGGAAGCAAAGAAGGTAACAAACAAGGCAGGTGGGGCAAATTAATCTTTAATCAGGTAACAAGATGGGAGGGGCCAGACAATTGACAAAATGAATACAAGACAAACCATGTGCTCTCTACAAACCAGACTAAACACATGATGACAAACTGAAAATGTCAGAGCTCTGTCACCTAACCAGATATAAACTAAACAGAGGAAACCCTGACAGCAGTGGAGTGTACAGGAGTTTGTCACATGTACATGTATGTGCACAAATAGACCGTATATCAGTCTTTGTCAGACACGTGGGTTTGTTGTGTGTGACGTCACAGCGGCGCCATTTTTGAGGTATCGCTATTGACTGTGAGCATTGAAGAGATTACGAGAGTAGAGATAACAAGTAAATAACTCCCAAAACTGCAGAAGGACAAGAAAACTGAGAAAATGCCGTACCGCAATAAACTTGATAAATATGGCAGGTACCGTTATTTGGAGAAATTGTCATCCATTCACAACATAGATATGAGCTCAGCTGACTGCAGTAAGTTGGAGTGCTGATCCCGCATTGCTTTTTCATCCTCATACTTGGGCATTGTCAACTATCTTGTTTATGGTATAAGCGCATATAACGTTACCAGTGAACAATTTAAAAACGTCTGGGTTCCACGTCATGTAACCCTAGTTCCCTGAGTAGGGAACGGAGACGTTACGTTCGATGACGGAGATGGGGGGTTTCGCCTAGAAAGCCAATCCTCTCGAGTATTTAAAAACGAGCCAATGGCATGAAAATGCCTTGGGTCTGCGGAATTTGCATAGCGTGCCTCCGCCCCACCTCTTGGGTATAAAAGGAGGAAGCAGACGCAACCGCAGTATGTCTTCGCTGAGGAGCCGAGACTGAACTCAGGCATCTACCCAGCGGTACAGCGGAAGTGGCAGGGAGACGTAACTACGTCCCTAAAGACGTCCCTACTCAGGGAACGAGGGTTACATCCGTAACCGAGACGTTCCCTTTCGTAGTCACTCCGAGTTACGTCGGATGACGGAGAATGGGGTCTGTTCCATCGCGCCACCATCACAGCTGTCTTCCAGTGCCCTGCGAAGTCTGAACTCCTGTCTAACTTTCACGGACAAGGAGTCCCACCTAACACAGGAATACCAAGGTACACTGGGAAGCATATCCCGGGAGGAACATGCCACATTATGCCTATCGAAGGGAGGACTTAAGAATACACAAATGGCCCGCAGGGACTCATATGAGCCCCTTTTCCACCAAAGCATTGTTCTTTGTGTTTCGACAGCCAAAGAACCGGTTCTCGGCCAGGAGAACTGGTTCGCAAGTGGCACCAACTCTTTGCTGGACTAGAACCGTTCTTTTACCACGTCATGCTTACGTCGGGGGCTGGGGCGGGTTTAGATGTGTTCTAAACATCTTTTCTGACCATTATAAAGGATCGCAAAGCCAAGAGAAACATTTGCAGAAACACGACGGAGTACCACCTTTGTAATTGTTATACTTGAAGTTAACGCAAGCGTTTCTATTTTTTTTCCTCATTTTTTTATTGAAGACATTATAGACACAAGGCAGGGGTACATAACTCATCAGAAAAGATTACATATCAAACGAAAATATTAAAAGACTTACACATTTTGATTGTTTTTAAAGCCTTCTTGATACACGAGTTAGAGATAATCCCAAAGTAATGTTGTACTTGCAAGCGTTTCTAGCTAAGACGTATGGCGACGTAAACAGTGACGTAACGATGTTGTTCCCTGGGCGCTCTAGTCAGTGGAAAAACAAACAGGTTCTGAAGCGGTTCGCAAGTTGAACCAACTCCGAACCAACTTTGAACCAGCACCAGTTCCGAACCAGTTCTTTTTTGGTGGAAAAGGGGTAATGGAGGAATACTGGAGTCACCAACCAACGGGTGGCTAGAACTTGGCTCCAGAAATGGCACGGTGGCTTGCCGAGGAAAGACACATGCTCAGAGAGGCTTAGAGTGGAGAATACACATGTGACAGTTGCCTCAGGGAACCATACACACGGAGGCACCTAGCCGACGTCCAGATCAACAGACACTGGCGCCAGCATCATCAGTGCTGGAGGACTCAGGGCTTCAGCTGAAGACTCAGCTGAGGAAATATCGCACTTATCCAGTCTGAGGAGTGGAATGGCGAGCAAGCGAAGACACCTGAGCGGGTCCAGTACTGGCGTGAGCGAGTACGTGAGAGGACATAGGCTCCACTCGCAGATTATAGAATCTCGCAAAAGTGTTGGGTGTCGCCCAGCCTGCAGCTCTGCAAATGTCTGTTAGCAAAGTGCCATCCGCTAGAGCCCAAGAGGAAGCCACGCTCCGAGTGGAGTAGGCTTTCACACCAAGGGGGCACGGCCGACCTTGCTGCTGGTACAGCCAAAGCGATGGTGTCCACTATCCAGTGAGACAACCATTGCTTTAAAAGAGCCCTTCCCTTCTGGCTCCCCCCATAACAGACAAAGAGCTGGTCTGAGGTCCTGAAACACCGCGTTCTATCAACGTAAGCACGAAGTGCATGTACTGGACAGAGCAGTGCCAAGGCTGGGTCTGCCTCCTCCAGGGGCAGCGCTTGCAGGTTCACCACCTGGTCCCGGAAGGGAGTGGTAGGAACCTTGGGCACATATCCAGGCCGGGGTCTCAGTATCACGTGAGAGTAGGCCGGCTAGAATTCCAGGCACGCTTCATCAACGGAGAATGTGTGCAGGTCCCCTACCCTCTTGATGGAGGCCAGTGTGACCAGGAGCGCTGTCTTAATTGACAGGATCTTAATCTCAGCTGATTGCAGAGGCTCAAAGGGAGGCCTCTGCAGGGCACTTAAAACCCAGAGGGGTCCCAAGACGGTCCCAAGAGGGTCCCAAGAGGGTACGAGAGGAGGGCGAGGAGGATTCAGTCTCCTTGCTCCCCTCAGGAACCTGATGATCAGGTTGTGTTTCCCAAAGATTTACCCTCAACTGCCTCATGGTATGCGGCACTAGCCGCCACATACACCTTCAGGGTGGAGGGAGACAGTCTTCGCTCCAACCTTTCTTGCAGGAAGGAAAGCACGACACTGATCGAGCATCTCCCGGGGTCTTCTTGGCGAGAAGAGCACCAGTTGACGAGAGGTTCCACTTCAACGCATAGAGGTGTCTAGTGGATGACGCTCTCAGCGGAAGTGATGGTAGCTGCCACCGCAGGTGGCAGGGTACTCAAACCTGCCTCGTCCATCCAGAAGCCACACGTGTAGCCTCCAGAGCTCGGGACGAGGGTGCCACAGGGTGCCCCGTCTCTGAGAAAGAAGGTCCTTCCTCAGAGGAATAGGCCAAGGAGGTGCTGTCGCGAGGAGCATCAGTTCGGAGAACCACGTCTTGTTGGGCCAATAGGGAGCTACCAACAAGACCTGCTCCCCATCCTCCTTGATCTTGCACAGCGTTCGTGCGAGAAGGCTCCCTAGGGGAAACGCATACTTGCGTGGACCCCGTGGCCAGCTGTGCACCAAGGCGTCTGTGCCGAGCATGCCCTCGGACAGAGAATAGTACAGGGCGCAATGGGATGAGTCCTGGGAAGCGAACAGATCTATCTGTGCTTCCCCGAACTGGTCCCATTTCAGCTGGACCGACTGGGGATGGAGTCGCCATTTTCCGGAGACTGGGCGGAGCCGTGACAGCTCGTCGGCTGCCAGGTTCCGCTCTCCTGGAATGTGAACAGCCCGAAGGGACCTCAGGTGCTTCTGACTCCATAGTAGGAGGTGGTGTGCGATCTGCGACATCCGACGTGAGCGCAGACCACCCTGATGGTTGATATACACTACTGTTGCGGTATTGTCCGATCGGACAAGTACGTGTTCATCCCGGAGCAATGCTCGAAAGCGGTGCAGGGCCAGGCGTACTGCCAGCAGCTCGAGGCAATTGATATGCATAAGGCGCTGAGAACCTGTCCAGGAACCCGCAGCTGCATGTCCATTGCACATGGCTCCCCAACCCGTGGCAGAGGCATCTGTGGAGACGACAACATGCCTGGAAACTCGTAGAAGAGGGACCCCGGCCCATAGAAAGCTGAGGTTCGACCACGGGAAGAAGGTCTGATGGCAGGTCGGAGTAATTGGAACTCTGAGCATACCGCGATGCCATGCCCACCTCGGGACTTGATCGCGAAGCCACAGCTGAAGCGGTCTCATATGAAGCAGTCCGAGCGGCGTTCCCGCGGATGCCATGTGCCCCAGGAGCCTCTGAAAGAGTTTCAGTGAAACCACACTCTTGCCCTCGAACTGTCGAAGACAAGTCAGCAGTGAATGAGCGCGCTGCATGGCGACCGAAGTCTATCTCCATACCGAGAAAAGAGATCCTCTGCACGGGGCAAAGTTTGCTCTTCTCTCCGATTGACCCGAAGGCCCAGACGGGTTAGGTGCTGGAGCACAAGATCTCTGTGTTCGCAAATCTGCTCTCGAGAGTGTGATAGAATTAGCCAATCATCGAGGTAATTCAGGATGCGAACCCCGTGTGACCGGGGCATTGCCAATGACCAACGTAAAGCGAACTCCTCTGAAACGAGGAGGAGACCTTGCGAACTGAATCGCATAGCCGAGTCTGATCGTTCTGGCGACCCAGCGGGATAGGCCGGGGAGCTCTATCCAAGCTCCCAGGAACCGATCCAGGGGAGTCAAACGAACCACAGACGTCCCCCGGAGGGGCAGCGAGGCGGAGAGACCGGCAGATGCAGGTTTTTTCCATTTTTGTCAAGGAACTGCTTGAATTCTGCGGAGGCAAATTGGGGTCCATTATCTGACACAACCTCTTCCGGAAGACCATATGCAGCAAATAGATTGCACAACAAATCTATGGTTCTGCTTGACGTTGTGGAAGTCATGTGAAAAACCTCCAGCCATTTAGAATGACTGTCCACTATCACTCAGGTAGTACTGTCTATCCTTCTCCGCAAAGTCCAGATGGATTATCTGCCATACTCTGACAGGCCACCGCCAGGGATGGAGCGGTGCCACCGCAGGTAACTTCTGCATGGCTTGACACACAGCACAGTTTTGGACCATGTTCTCAATCTCGCCATCCAACCCTGGCCACCATACATAGCTGCGAGCTAGGGCCTTCATCTTACATATGCCCGGGTGTTCATGGTGCAGGTCTTTGAGAATCTGCGGCCGGTGCATTTGAGGAACAATGACTCTGAGACCCCACAAAACACAACCTTGATCGGCTGACAGCTCATGCCTCCTGACAAAGTATGGTTTCAAGCTTTCATCATTCAGGTAGTTAGGCCATCCATTCATGTTGAAGCTCCAAACCTTGCTCAACAACGGATCTCTGCTGGTGCCTACTTTTATGTCCTGAGCTGTTACTGGCAAATCTTTCACATGTGAGAAGTAGAATACGTTGGATTCTTGTGATGTGCTGTCCAGACTCGGTCACGGGAAGTCTGGACATAACATCAGCATTGAGGTGGTCTGACGACATCTTGTACTCTAGCTCATAACTTTAAGCCATGAGAATCAACGCCCAGCGCTGCATCCGCAAAGCTGCCAATATAGGCACCGCTGACTTTGGCCCTAAAATAGCCAGCAAGGGTTTGTGATCAGTGATGAGAGTAAACTTACGTCCATAAAGATACTTGTGAAATTTTTTTCACTCCAGTAAATGATTGCCCGCACCTCTTTTTCTATTTTTTTTTAACAAAAAAATCCCTTATTAGGGGATGGATTCCAGGGAAATCTCCCTTATTTTCAATAAACAATGACTGCGTTTACATGCAGCCAATAACCCATTCAAAACCGGGATATTAGCAATAACCCGGTCGCAAACGGCCATGTAAACACCGCCAAAAACCTGAATATTGCTCATATCCCGGATTTTAAAAACCGGGATATTATAGCTGGGGTACCCCTTTTCTAACCCGATTTTTTTGGTCATGTA
Source organism: Hybognathus amarus (assembly GCA_030378365.1). NCBI lineage: Eukaryota > Metazoa > Chordata > Actinopteri > Cypriniformes > Leuciscidae > Hybognathus > Hybognathus amarus. The sequence goes on along the minus strand of JAQIUQ010000041.1, from coordinate 131,652 downwards.
AACGCGCATCGGCATATCCCCATAGTGATTTGTGTTCTGCGCATGTCCTATTCGCAAGGAATCTTGGTTTTTTGAGTAGAGAAACTTCTCGGCGCATACAAAAATCCGCGTGCAGTATACCGGACACAGCACAGCATACTTTTGGAGCGAGCTCAGTGACGTTACCAGCATCACAGCGCAAACAAAGGCGGTCGCTATCTGCCCCGAACTATTCATTATCCGCATGCTGCTGTTGTTGTTGTCTTTGGATACAGGAGGAAGAATCAGAAATGACGCATATTGCGTCTAAAGGTTATCCGTACGTCTAGACGGTAACCGCGTGTCGCTGTTTACATCGGGATATTGCAATTCCATGTATACAGGAGAAACCCTCTCTGCTCACGCATGTAAACGGGTTATTCCTAATGTTTCAGAAACTTCGAAAAGTGACCTTAACCCGACCATAACCCGAAAATTGGCTGCATGTAAACGTAGTCAATGTTGACAGCTGGACTGGATACGGTAAAGGTTTAATATATCAACTTGCTCAGCTGAGTACGTCACCTTCTTCGTTGCTCTGATTGGCTTTAGTGCTATCCAATTGTCAATGAAAGAGTTTCCAGACCTAACATCTTGATGTAGGTCTGGCATGCCAGGCTAATACAGTACTGCTTTTCAGGTGAATTTGAAATAGAAATAAAGGTTACCAGTACCAGTATTTGTATATTCAATATATTTACAAAATATTACTAAATGATTAATATTGAAAGTGTTTTCACACTTGATCATTGGGTGTAGGTAATTAGGAAATGATCGTGGCATTTAAATGGCAGTGTTTTCTAAATGAAACACAAGAGTCGTTAGTTTTGAGTGATGTTTCTATAATGTAGAGAACTGTGGTTAGAATTTTGCAAAAAGTTTATTTTACAATTGCAAGCTGAGTGTAAAGCATATGATGTGCTTGCAGTTTTGGTCTGAAGATTAGGTGCATGAGTGAATGGTTCCACTTTTAGTGTGTAAGTAATTTGAAAAAACTGTAAATCAAAGCTCTCTTTTAAATTAAGCAACACCTGGTCAGCTCAGAGGAACATGTAATATATAAAAACTATTAACACCCTCATAAACTTTTTCTACTGCAATCTAAAAAATACTCAATACATTTTTAAAATCGGTTTTGTTTATACTGCAGACTGGTGGAGACACCTTTAGTATGAGCTCACCAAAGAGGCATGCAACTACTAGATCATTGTGGTTTGTGAGACTGCTCAAATGTTTGTGTGGGGGCCATGGCAAGGGATCAGAGAAGCCTTTTCAAGTTTCAGACCTTCCTTTCCTTCTTTATTATTTTTTTTATTCCCAGACTCCCCAAGCCCTTTCATCAGATGTGTATTTGTTACAGAGGCCACAGTCAAATCTTCTCTGTTAAAATGTGTTGACTAAAAGAGCTGTAGACATCAATCTCACTTTATTTTCAATGAATAATGCCAATATAAGGTTTGAAAAAAGAACAGCTTTCCACTGAGCAAGCAGAATATCTCTGAATAGAATATCTATCCTTATCCAAACAGTGATCCTGTTGAAGAATGATGAGGGGAATTCCATGACAATGACTTTCTCGATTAACCCTGCAGTGTCAAGTCTCACATTTAGCACAATTTTAATTACTTATGTATACTACTTTTTTACTTCTTTAATATATCCAAATTCACAACCTAATAAAAGTAAGTAATTATGTCTGAAGCAACTGGAGAATATGCAAACTACTATATATATATGGGCATCTATTGGTTATACCATTGTATTACATATGTTTTTCTTTTTTACTCCCACCAGATGGCACTGATCTGCCTTCAAAAATGTTAAAGGCCTTGTGTAATGAAATACCAACGTGTTCTCATCCTAGGGCGTCATATATATATATATATATCGCGCGTTTGAAATTTTGTCTACATCCAAAGTACATGGCACCCTTTGACGCTAAACTAGAGAAGAGCTAGCAACCCGAATGTCGCTACACGACTGATTCCGTGATTGCTAGATTGGTAGAGAGTGGCACATCAGAACAAAACAGGAGAACTGGCACCCGACTGAGCCTCTGAAGGTTTTTTTTTTCCTCCATTGGGTCACCTGATGGAGTTTTACGACACCATTAGGACACTTGATGGAATTGTTCGGTTCCTTGCCACTGTTGCCTTTGACTTTTTTCAGTTGGGGATATTTAAATTAATTAACCAATCAGTAACACCCAGCTCTACCAAATGGGGTATGAAACAAATATTGTTATTATGTTTTGATTGATACCCTGAAGCTGCTTTGATGCAATCTATATTGAGAAGAGCTATATAAATATACTTGACTTGGCAGTTCTCTCCAAATACAAAATTATTATTGAACAAAAATTTACATTGATAGGACTGTAAAAAAAAGTTAAATTGGGGGGGGTTTGTCACTTTTGACAGGACTCTCAAATGAGGAGGACCAATATTAAACATGTTAAACATATTTTTTAAAAATGTTTGTCTGTTACACTTAAATGAGAAAAAAATACAACTCATCTGTTAAAGTTAATTCATTGTGAATTCTGGGATTGGTGTCAGAAATTAATTTGAATCTGATGTGGTCATGTAGGACCATAAAAAATTGCTTATTCAGAAAGTTATTGAATCATTGTTTGAAAACAGATTGTTGCTTTTCTTTAAACACAGTTAACTCATTAACATTAATTTAAAAGTGAGTGTTACAGTTCATCACTGTTTAAAAAAATGAAAAAGAAATTGAAAGTAAGACGCATACGATTATCACTAAGTTACCTTCTACCTCCACTATCTTCATTAAAAGTAGCCTTAAGAAATGAAATGATCTCATACCAGAGCTTTTGCCGCTTTCTCTTATTGCTGTCTTTGCTGATTTTGAAATAGCCGAAGCCGATGATCAATAAATGCAGCTCATCTGTTGCTTTTGGTGACGTGCACTTCATGAAATCTATATAACGCGGGAATTGAATATCAGATTAATATCCGTTTTTCAAAAACACATTTATGTGACCAGGTGTAATGGAATCGTTTTGATAAATCAGATAGATCTGAGAAAACGCATTGTGGCCAGGTGTAAAAACAGCCACAAAGAGACCGGCTTATAGTTCATTACAAACCCCAACGCAAACTCCACGTAAGACAAAGAAAATAAAACTTCTGTCTGTCCAGTGCCAGGCGTCGGAATAAGACTGAGAGTCAACATCGGAAAGGCTTTCGACAAGCGGAGAGATCTCGGGCGGTCTGCTCTAGGGCTCAGAACGTGTTCATGAACGTGTTTCCATAATAACACAATCATAAGTGGATACAGTAAGCACATAAAACAGTTCAACATGGAGATCGATGGAAACAAAAGCCTAAGTTCTCTTACGAGAGGTTCTCTCGTACTGCGTAAGCTAGCTTACGCTACGGGAAAGATTCTTCTTTGCCGAACAATTGAAGCCAAAAATTTTTATAATTTGTAATCATTGTCAACGCACTTCTGAGGTGCAGGACCTAGAGCGGGCTAACTGGCAGGCTCATTGGTTCGATTCCTTGTTACGTCAAAGCCCGCCGAAAGGGGCGTGGCTTGAGTGTATATAAGCGCTCTCCGTGGGTTGAAACAAACGATTCATTTTGATTCAGCGATCTAATCGCCTGCCGTTGCAAGACTGAAGCCGTCGTCGTGACAAGGCACCTTCTAGCAAGCAAGAAGCCTGAAGAAGCCGGCCCCTGCCACCTTCAGCCGCCTCAGCGAGCTAGCGCCGTCCGACGACTTCCACTTGCTCCATCACAAAAGAGCGTGAGCGTCTTTTTAAGATGTCTCGCAATTCCTGCGGCTCATGCCGCGCACCGCTCGAAGACGGAGACCGCCACCTCATCTGCCCTCTCTGTCTCGGGCTTGAACATGCGGAACTCGCCCTCGCCGACGGAGGATGCTCTCTCTGCGAGGCGCTGACAATGTCTTCCCTGCGGGCAAGACTCCTCACTGTAAAATCCGCCCAAGCCGCGCTGCCTCTGACTTCTCCGCGGAAGAAGAAGCGCCGCTCTCAGAGGCCGCCGGAACCTGCGATGGCTGTGTGTGGGCCGCCGCCGCCGCCCACCGACCACTCTCTCTCTCCACCCGAGCTGGACCCCCCATTGCCGCCGAGTGGCCGCTCTGCAGCGTCCCTCGTCTCTGAGGAAGAGAAAGAGTCGCCTTCGTTGCACGCTTCTAACAGCGACGAATGGTCTTCACTGGGCTCTTCGACGTCATGTTCAGCGGGGACCCGCTCCGGCATCGAAGAGGACCTAATGCGCCTCCTGACTCTTGCCGTCGAGCGTCTGGGCCTCGACTGGTCACCACCACCCGAGTTACCACGGTGGACGGAGCCACCGAGAAGGGCTATACAGCGATGCCGCCCGTCGAAGATCTGGTCGCCGCTCACTTGTGCTCGCCCTCCGCTGGATGGCGATCCTCCCCTAAGCTGCCTTCTGAAGCTTGCAGAGCGTCCTCTACCTTCCACACCCGCGCCTATGCAGCCGCTGGCCAGGCCGCTGCAGCGCTGCACTCCATGTCGGTTCTCCAGGTGCTGCAATCCGACCTGTTGAGTGACATAGCACAGAACGAGAGAGAGTGCAACGGCCGTGCGCTTAACGACTTCAAGATGCGCTACGGACCTCTCCCTTCGCGCCACCAAAGCTGCCGCTCAAGCGCTGGGAAGATGCATGGCCATCCTCTGTGTCGCCGAGAGACACTTGTGGCTCACGCTCACGGATATGAGCGAAGCTGAGCGCGCTGTCTTCCTCAACGCGCCCGTCTCACCCCTCTGGCCTCTTCGGATCTGCCGTCACGGGCATTGTGGAACGCTTTTCTGAGGTCCAGAAAGCCACCCAGGCCATGAATTCGTTCCTGCCTCGCCGCGGTAACACCTTCTGCAGGCCGCTCTCGTGAGCCCCCTGCCAGAACGCCTCAGAGCAGCGCCGCCCGCAGCAAGCTCAGGCCCATCCCCAGCACAGGCAGAGCGGCCGCCCTCGCCCTCGCTCTCGCTCCGACAGCCGACGCAGACAGGCTCCTCAAGCGCCCCGCCCCAAGGTCACGCCGAAGCCTGATCAGCAGAAGTCCGCCTAGCACTTCTGGGGAAGGGCGGCTACTTTCCGCCGCGGCCGGACCGCCGTCAAAGTTTCACCCTCTGTTAGTCCCCGAACCTTCGCCGACTGCAGCAGCGGATCTCGCCGAGAACAAGCCGGTGATTCGACCCCGCTTGCGAAGCGACAAACAGCCGTTTTCACGGCTACCCAGAGAGTTCACATAAAGAGCATAAAAGCCTCAAGTGTAAAAAATGTGACCACAAGCATGTGTTCACCCACACATTCTCCCGTGCCCTCCACAGAGCTCACTCCCACTCAGCGGCCTCCGTCCGCTCGAGTAGCAGAAAGCATAAGCACGCCCTCAAGCAGCGCGTGTCCCCCCTCTGCTCGCTCTGTATCACGGCCCATAAGCTCCTCTCTGAGTGCAAATCCTGTTGCCACACACAGTTTACACGAGCCCACACACAGTGTCCAGCCCGTTACATGCAGCAACCGGGACAGCACGGCCATTCAGCCTCTAGCAATATGCTTCAAAGCGTGGGAAGCCATTCCCGGCATATCCCCGTGGGTACTAAGCATTATAAAAGACGGCTACCAGTTACAGTTTCGCCGCCGCCCGGCGCGTTCCCGCGCCCGGCCCCTTTCTGTGGTCAGCCCAGCTGCCGCGAGCACGCTCCGCACAGAAATATCGAAACTGTTAACAAAGGGCGCGATAGAGAGAGTCCCTCCACCTATAACCGAGCCGGGGTTTTACGGCCGTTATTTCTGGTCCCCAAGAAAGACGGCGGCCTCAGGCCGATTCTAGACCTCAGATTTCTGAACAAAGCTCTCATGACGAGATCATTCAGAATGCTGACGGTCAGGAAACTCCTCGCACACGTGCGCCAGGGGGATTGGTTCATCTCCCTAGATCTGAAAGACGCTTATTTTCAGATTCAAATACACCCTCGTCACAGGCAGTTTTTATGCTTCGCCTTCGAGGGCCAGGTTTATCAATACGCCGTTCTCCGTTCGGCCTTTCTCTCAGCGCCACGCACGTTCACGAAATGTATGGACGCGGCGCTCGCCCTTCGAACCCAGGGGATGCGCATATTGAATTATTTGGACGATTGGCTGATACTAGCACGTTCCAAAACAGAGCTTCTGTCGCACCGTACAGCTCTTCTCACTCATCTGGAAACGCTGGGCCTCTCTGTCAACTGGACAAAGAGCATTCTCCAGCCCAGTCAAACTATCTCTTTTCTGGGGATAGACCTGGACTCTACCACTATGAAAGCACGCTTATCCGCTCAGCGCACACGCCGTTCGCAGCGTTTAGCCGCTTCGTTCCAGATGAATACCCGCGTTCCGGTGAAAACCTTTCAGAGAATGCTGGGTCACATGGCCTCAGCTGCAGCCGTACTACAGCTAGGTTTTTTACATATGCGCCCCCTTCAATTCTGGCTGAAGACCCGTGTACCCCGCCGCGAGTGGACCACGGGCCGCCAGCTAATCAGAGTCACTCAGGCATGCATTTCTGCACTGCAGCCTTGGACGTGACCGATTGGTTTCAACGGGGCGTCACGATGGGGACCTTCTCTCACCGGAAGGTAATCTCGACAGACGCATCCAACACAGGCTGGGGTGCGGTCTGCGAGGGCTCACCGGCCTCTGGCCGATGGTCGGATCGGGAGACCCCATTTCACATAAACTGTCTCGAGATGCTCGCGGTCGAGTATGCACTGTTGCAGTTCCTCCCGCGCATCCAGGGTCACCACGTCCTGATTCGTTCAGACAACATGACAGTGGTATCCTACATCAACCGTCAGGGCGGGGTCAGATCCAGGAATCTTTTCCTGCTGACACGCCGCATTCTAGTTTGGTCCCAGAGTCATCTGCTCTCGCTCAGAGCGACGCATGTCCCGGGACACCTAAACGACGGTCCAGACATTCTATCCAGGAACCTTCTCTCTCCAGGAGAATGGTCCCTGAACCCTCTTACAGTCCAGTCACTGTGGCGCCTCTTTGGCAGAGCGGAGATAGATCTCTTCGCGACAGAAGAGAACTCGCACTGTCCGATGTTCTCGAAGAACGAGGACGCGCTAGCGCTAGAATGGCCATACCGCCCGCTCTATGCCTTCCCTCCCATCTCCCTGCTACCGCAGGTCATTCAGAGAATCAGGGACTTTCGCCACCCGGTGCTCCTCATAGCCCCGCGTTGGGAGAATCAGATTTGGTACCCGGAGCTCACACAGCTGTCTCAGACAGCCCCGTGGCCCATCCCGGTCAGAGCAGATCTCCTCTCTAAGCCCGCGGCACAATCTGGCATCCCCACCCGCAGCGCTGGGCGCTTCATGCATGGGTGACCAACGATTACACGTTGATTTGCCAGAGGGAGTTTTGAACACGATCAAACACGCCAGAGCGGCATCTACCAGAAAGCTCTATGCGGCTAAATGGTCTGTGTTTTCAAAATGGTGCACCGAAAAGAATTTGGACCCCTTAAGTGTGAGGTCTCTTCTTTGCTTTCCTTCCTTCAAGATATGCTGGACAAGGGCAGAACCCCATCCACCCTGAAGGTTTATGTGGCAGCCGTCGCGGCCTTCGTTGGTCCCCGACGCGCCCAGTCTATTGGCAAAGACAAGCTGGTTATCCGCTTCCTCAGGGGAGCCAGGAGGATGAACCCCCCTCGCCCCCCTCGGTGCCGGTTTGGGACCTTTCAATAGTCCTCGAGGCCTTGAAAGCCCCCCCTTTCGAACCGCTCGAGTCTATTGACCTCAAATATCTCTCCCTAAAAGCCGTTTTTCTGATCGCTCTTGCCTCAGTTAAACGAGTGGGCGACATTCACACGCTCTCTTCGAACGCGTCGTGTCTCGAGTTTGGCCCTAACGACTCCGTCGTCATTCTCAAACCCAGACACGGATATGTGCCTAAGGCGATTGGCACCCCATTTAGAGCACAGGTGATATCCCTATCGGCTCTGCCCGCCTCTGATAGCGAGCCCAATGCCAACCTCCTCTGCCCGGTCCGGGCGCTGAGAGCGTACATTACACGCGCTGCCACGTTCAGACGATCTGAGCAGCTGTTTGTGGCACTTGGGGGACGCACAAAAGGCTTGGCCGCTTCTAAACAAACACTATCCAGATGGATAGTAGACGCTATCGCCTCCGCCTATGCGGCTAAAAATCTGCCTTGCCCGCTCGGCGTCAGGGCTCACTCCACTCGAGGCATGGCCTCCTCGTGGGCTTGGTCCTGTGGTATTTCTATTCATGATATCTGTGTGGCCGCGGGCTGGGCTTCCCCGTCCACCTTTATCAGATTTTATAACTTGGAAGTACCGGCCTTACAGGCTAAATTACTAGCGGTCTAACCCGCTGCAGCGTGCTAGCTACGCTCTATGGGGAATCCTTCAACCGGCTAGCCCCTTGATCTTCCCCCTCCATTCTATGGAAACTTCCTATATTATGGCCCGCTACGCCGGCCGCCTCTTTAGGCCTCATATTCTTATATAAACGGCTTCTGCCCTTTATTATTATTTCTCCACTATTGCTCCCTCCACCCTCCCGGGGATGCTTGTGGTGACTGACCGGGCACGGCGTTGACCAGGGGTTCCCGTAGCGTAAGCTAGCTTACGCAATACGAGAGAACCTCTCGTAAGAGAACGAATCGGTTACCTAACGTAACCTCGGTTCTCTCTAGATGAGGGAACGAGTATTGCGTTCCCGGCCGTGCCCGCTCTAACAGCGATTCGCTTCATCACTATAAATCGTTGTTTCAACCCACGGAGAGCGCTTACTATACACTCAAGCCACGCCCCTTTCGGCGGGCTTTGACGTAATAAGCGAGCGTCGTCCGCTCATTGGACGCGGGTTCAGCGCCGCTCTCCGATTGGTTTGAGCACTTCCCAGGAACGAACCAATGAGCCTGCTAGTTAGCCCGCTCTAGGTCCTGCACCTCAGAAGTGCGTTGACAATGATTACAAATTATAAAAATTTTTGGCTTCAATTGGTTCGGCAAAGAAGAATCTTTCCCGTAGCGTAAGCTAGCTTACGCAATACTCGTTCCCTCATCTAGAGAGAACCGAGGTTACGTCAGGTAACCGATTCGTTTTTCTGCTAACGTTACCCCTGTTTTCCCCTCACACACACATCTACATAAGTGTGTAATTTACTCAAATGCCTTTCCTTTCATATATTTTAAATGGCTTGCAGATTTATAACTGTATTACCTCATTATGACTGTAACAAAAGATGTGTGCCGCACAGTGTGCGGCTGATGCTCCAGTCCTTTGGTTATGAACAGCTCGTGCAAACGTGCGTGTATGCGTGTATTCCATGAGCGCGCACGCAGTTTCGTTTATCGCCAGAGGGGGCGTAGTTCTGCAAAAACTCTGAGACTTGCGTTATGCTCCTTTAAACACAGTTAACTCATTAACATTAATTTAAAAGTGAGTGTTACAGTTCATCACTGTTTAAAAAAATTCCATAAAAAAATGGAAAAAGTGCTGGTAATTAATTCCAGAACTTTTTTCGTTATTGTATGGGCACTTCTGTAAACCTTAAAACGGATATTTCCGTAGATTTATGTGAGTTTTTCTGTACCATTGACGGACATTTCCGTCAAACATAAAATGGAAAATTCCGTATTTTCTGTACTATTCACGCATAATCCTTAAACAGAAATTTCTATTTTTAGAGAATTTTTATAGCATAAATTTTGGTAGCAAATAATTTAAGAACGATATACATATTGAACATGTTTTATTTTGTAAAAAATGTCATGTAAACATTTTTAAAACGCAATCAATGGGTAAAGATTGATATATACAGACAGACACACACACACACACACACACACACACACACACACACACACACACACACACACACACACACACACACACACACACAATTAAGCAATGTGCAAAGCAACATAAAAAGTGCTTGTATTGTGGAAAAAATTAAGACATTAAACAAACATGGGAGAAATGAAAAAAAAAGAAAAGAAAACATGAACAGGTACTTGCACAATATTGGTGTTGCACCAAATAGCTCACAAAATTATTTTTAAAAAATGAGAAAAAAAAACCCTTCATAAACTGTGAAAGTTAAGATTCAAAACATTTTCTTCAAAACATCAAAACATCCTTAAAAATTGCTTTAGACTTATAGTCAATAGAGTGAAATGTTTGGTCGTGCAGAATGGATGCAAATGGAATACCAAGTCCTCTGGAGGAAACGTCCAACCCAGTGGAGAATCCAGCACACTGCACCCAAAAAAAAAAGGGTGGATTAAGCAAATCAAAGAAGATCTGAAGAACCAGCGGCTTGACCCACAGCAAGGCAAGATTAGTCGCCACAGTTCGAAAAGCATGGAGACAAGTGATCGAATGAGTTTGAAATCATAAATAAATAATCAAAATAAAAGTAAATAAGCCAATTACAACGAGGGCACTACAATCGAGAACCTCCACAAGAACTAAATCTTTCAATGTGTGACGATATGCATAAAATGATAAATGTGACGGCTCCGACATTCATTTGCCTAACATGCCAGATGGTAACTAAAAGTAACGTTACGTTAAAAGCTTTTTTTTACATTTGGCAAAACATAATTTTAGTTTTTAAGTTTTACCACATAAGTGTCAGAATGGCTTCCACACACCAGAAATCCGGCTTTAAAAAGCAACTTTGCCCACGGTCATCTGCGCGTGTAATAGCGGTTGCATCTTAAACTTTTCGCGCCACCAGGATCTTGTTCCCACAATGCAACGCGTAATTTAAAATAACGGTTAAAGACCGCAAAGACCGTTTTTCCGTATTTGTAAAAGACAAATACGGAAAAAAATCCTTCAAATTTATATGGTACATTGTACCGTTTTTTACGGATTTTTTTTTTTTACAGTGTGCATGTAATATTAAAATACCCTGTCTAGGATTTTGTTTTCAGCAAACTGTTTCATCAGTTTTTATTTTCATCAGAAGATTTTGTGACTTGCTTGTGACATTTTTCATGCGCTCGTGAACCACTGACATAATTTTCCTCTCAGTGTAAGAGATGTTTGTCTGTTTTTCATTTTGTTCTCAACTCAAAACACACAGGAATGTTGTTTTGTGTTTCATTTCTCATTTATAACCACAAGTTTTACCTAATAACCCTCCATTCAGACTCACAAATGTCAGTAAAAGAGGTATGGAATCGTGGTGCGAAGAAAAGGACACAAATTCCAAATGTACAAACTGTGTTTTTATTTTTGCCACGGGTAACAATGTGAATGATAAAAAACAATCTTCAGGGAGAAAGGGGAGAGCAGGAGGAACCACAGAAAATAAATAAATAAAAGATACCCCACCGCTAACCTATTCTAATTATACACATCACCTATCTTGCACACGATTAAGGCACCCTAAATAAACTTTCAGATGGTGGTCTAGCTGTTAAAGTCTAGCTGTTTCAAGACAGAGGCATGCCTATGGGTGATATACCCCAGGGTAGCTCTAAATCTACTCCCCCAACTCCCTATAAACAATAAAGAACAAGAAAAAAAGTTAACACTAATAATAATAATAATAATAATAATAATAATAATAATTCACAAACATCAAATGCTCAGTCCTGCGATTCACAAGTTCCAAAAGTGGAAGACAAAGAGCTTGATTTACTAGCTAACAAATCAGATTAAAACATTGTCAAATGTTCCAATCATAATCTCAATAGATAACAATAAAGTTACAAGTAGGCTTTTTAAAGAGCCCAGCCAGCTGCAGCCACTGACGAGTGGGAGGAGTTCCAAGATCCCATCAGCCGTTGAACCACCAATCAGCTGCCGGAATTGTGACAGAAGCCATCTTACCTGTTAGAAGAAATACAAACACAAAAACCACAAGCAATACCAGAAAAGAATCACTATAATACAGCTCTCTGGGAATGTAACAACAGCTTAAATAATTATACTGTGAAGGTTGATTAAGTCAAAATGAGTAGGGGAGCGCGGGCACAACCTAACGCGGGGTTAAATGTAACACGGACCGTTTATATAGTTCGTCAGGATCAAGCAGGCTGTCTTTCCGCTATTTTCTCTTGCTGCCAGAAGACGGTCTCCCGCGAATTTGCGGAAAGTTTTGATTATATTCCGTGAAGATATTGGACAAAGAGTGTTTTGACACCATAAAACTATTTTTTTTTTCATCATAGGTTTTTTTCGTTGTCTGAGTTTGGTGTAAGTTACACGTTTCCAAATCTAACTTTATATTGTCTTAATCACTGTCTTGTTGGCTCAAACATAGCACCGTTTTGAAACATGTGAGCAATACCTAGCGACTGTTAACTAGGATTAAAATATGTAATACACAGCAGGGTTCGTTGTAATAAGTGTACAATGATAATCAAATGAAAACGGAGCCACACAACTTTTCAGGTTTGAGTATACATTTAACTTTCTTAGACTTTCACAAACAATGTTGGAATTTAAAATGTTTAAAAATTAGTGTACTATGAATGATAACTTGTTTATTTATTAAAAATATGGATTGTTATTAATGCAATAAACTCTTTAAATTTTTATTTTAAGCTCATTTGTATTATTATTACTGTTATTATTATTATTAATAATAATAATAATTGTACATGCAGCTGCCACACACAAATCTAATTTAATTGCAATTACAATATTTATTATTTTATTTATTATTATTTATTGAAAACTATGCAGCCCTTTTCTGTCTCTATCCATGATATTGATCCATAATAGAAGGATGATTGGATGAGGGATGGATATCTGTCTATACAGATGCACAAACAATATCAAACTATACAAATAAAATAGTACTGAATTATGTGTGTTACACACAAGTGTTACAACTAACCCCTCTATCTGTTACAATTAACCCCGCATATGGGGTGAAGTTGTAACATTTGCACTTCTGTCACTTTCAGTGCAACTGTACGAAAATGGTAGGTCCTAGAAAAAAAATTCCTAGAAAAGTCATTTGTAGCAGAGATGTGTATGTTGCTTGTGTAAAAAAAGCATTAATCTAACCTAATTATTTTTAATTAATTGAGCCAAAACCAAAATGCGTTAGGTTGTGCCCCGCTCTCCCCCTATTGCATGTAACAAATAGGCTGTCTTTCCAATTCATAAATTCAAAACAATTCCTGATGTGTACACCAGATTATTATGTTTACAAAAGAGCCGAGACACACAGAGCTCTGTAATACATCCTTTTACTCAACTTTCCTCTTCTCTTACATCTCCGCATGCGCACCATAAACATCGCGCAGCTGATCGATATCCAACACAGCTAGATTACTTCATAATAGTAGTCCCCTTGTTATTTTCCTGGCAGTGCGTAAATAAATGGATTTTAGTAATTATGTGAACACAACACAGATGATTGTTATATTTGTTCTTATTTGACACTTTTGATTTTAAGCTAGCTAAAGTTAAACTTTCAGGCCACTTTGAAAATGTATTTGAACACTAATGAACATTAAAATATCATACATTTTATTATTCTTAGGCTACTAGAATTATATATTTTTAGAGTTCTTTATTAACTTGTTTTATGAATCAGCTGGCCATTATTGTGATCCCAGTAATGTTTATATTGACAGTAAGTACCAGCAGAGTTGAGTCAGCATTGCGGCAGGAGAGAGGAAGTCATGAGGAACAGATGCTGATTTCATGATTTACTGAGTATCATGGGAGACTGGGCAGTTCACTAATGGAAACAAAATGATAAAAACACACAAACTGATGTTTAATCACAATAGTGACCGTAAAAAAATGTTTCATTTCTAAGGCTATAAAAATGTTACTGAATAATCTATCAATGCATTTCCAGCAGATATTGAAATAATAAAGGGTCTTAATGAAATAAGTGCAGTGTCCCATGTTTACTGTAAATAGTCACATGACCAGAGCTGTTTATTTCCTGTTTGTGCCAAGAGAAGAGGATGGCAGCAAGAAAGCTCCCAAAGAAAAGATTAGTATGTTAACATAAAGATATGACATAGATTTTTGATACACATCATGCTCAAGGTGTCTAGTATTGATATATGCATTTGCAATTACTCAACTTTGTTTAATGTGTTCATAGAACTCACAAACATGTCAACGGTAACAATAGTGACCGGTCATCTAACATCTAAATGCCAATACACAATACCTAACTTTCTACCAAATTTTACTTACAGAAACACACACTCACATCACACACCCCACAACCCACATGCACAACCCACACGCACACACACCGCAACATACCCCACACGCACACACACACACACAAACACATACACACACACACACACACACACACACACACACACACACACACACACACACACACACACACACACACACACACACACACACACACACACACACCACACACACACACACACCAAAAAAACACCCCACACTCACATCACACACACTCAAATCACACACTACACACCCTACACGCACAGCACACACACACCTCATACGGCACGCACAGGCACATACATACAGACGCACACACACACAAACACTGCACTGTCAAATAGACCTGTACAATGGTTGATACAACACAGTATCCCACCGGTCACAACTGAGACCTATCATAAAACTCACTTTTTCACACACTTTTCCATGAAAATTTCAAAAAATGATGATTGATTGTTTCAAAGGGATAATGACACATGATTTGGATATTTTTGTGTCTGGAAAAAAATGGGATTAAATGGGCCCACTGCAATATAATAACAGAGCACTGCCAACAACACAGAGAACTAAATCAGAGCTGGTAACCAGAGACACTTAAAATAATGTTGTATTAAACACTGGAGTAAAGGCAAGACATTGTTGTTCTTTTAAAGGTGTATGCAGGTTACATCCATTGGCCAGTAGGTGGCAACAATTGACCGTGTTTATTTCAACAGTCATTCATTCAACGGGGTTCCTTCAAAAACACAGATTGCTTCAGAAACAAGACAAGTAACTACTGTATGGCAAGCCGTTTTAACATTTAATCATTTTTACCTACTAGTCTCTATTTTCATGCTACTAGTACTTATTTTTTAGATACTAGTATCTATTCCATTAAGTACTAGTACTTATTCAGTAGCTACTAGTAGACTTGTAGTCAAGAATCCGCTAAAACCTAGACCAAGACACTACCAAGACCAGAGGGTATCGAGACCAAGACAAGACAAGACCAAGACCAAGACAGACCAAGCTCGAGACCAAGACCAAGTTGAAGACTAAGACCGAGACCAAAAAACAGACTAGTGTTGTTGAAGCAAAGCAATAACTTGTAAGATTTTGTTTTGCAATGCCTGTCTATCTCTGCCAATTTTGAAGTCTCCAAATGAATCCATTCTGTAACTTTTAAATACTTAAATATTTTTAAAAACAAAATTATAAGCTTAAGTGCAGGAACCGAAAGTTGGTTGTTTTGTCGCTATGGTTACACACACACACACACACACACCGTTGGCTGTGCGCTCAAAGTCATCTGTCAGTTGTGCAGTTACCCAAAATCTCCTGAATGAAGTTAAAACCTATCATGTCACTGATAGTGTTTGACTAAATATGAATACATTAATAACTGTACATGATATGTGTTTTTTAAATCAAGTGATCAAAGTGCTCGTTGCCACTGCGATCAGTGTTTTCTCGTTTGGCTCGCGCACACCATGTCTTCACTCGGAGACGCGTGCCTCAATCTGTTGCGGATATTGTAGTATTATTGCTAAATCCCCCAACCACTATGTCGGTCTGAGACAGCAAGACCTAGACAAGACCGAGAGGTCCGAAACCAAGACAAGACTAAGACATAAGACCGTGACAAGACTGAGACCACTACAAAGTGGTCTCGAGACTCGGTCTCGAGACATACATCACTAGCTACTAGTGCTTATTCTTTAGATACTAGTACGTATTCATTAGATACTAGTTCTTATTCATTAGATACTAGTACTTATTAAATAGATATACTTATTCATTAGATACTTGCACTTATTTCAGTATTCTTTTGTTACAGCCCGTTCTTTTGTTACTAGTAACAATTTTTTTGCCAATGACTTCTATGAGGATCTGTCATTCAGATATCAACTATTCAGTTCTGACTAGTATGTATTCCAATTGTGACTAGTGCATATATATTAGATACTAGTATTTATACATTAGCTACTAGTACGAATTTTTATTTTACTAGTAAGATTTTTCCTGGCCATTCTGACTAGTCATAACATAAGACTAGTAAAAAAGCAGTTGTGACTAGTAAAATAAAAATTCTTACTTAGTAACATTTAGAATAAATACTAGTATTTAATTAATAAGTACTAGTATCTAATCTACTAGTATCTATTAAAGAAGTAGTAATTATTAGATAATTAGAAGTATCTAATTATATGTACTAGTCACAATTGGAAAACATAGTCAGAACTGAATAGTTGATATCTAAATGACAGATCCCCATAGAAGTCAATGGCAAAAAATTTAATTTGTAACTAGTCACAAAAGAATAGTTACTAGTCACTATCAAAATACGTACTAGTATCTACTGAATAAGTACTAGTATCTATTTAATAGGTACTAGTATCAAAGGAATAAGTACTAGTATCAAATATTAAGTACTAGTATCTAATGAATAAGCACTAGTAACTAATAAATAAGCACTAGTATCTAATAAATAAGGACTAGTATCTAATGAATAAGTACTAGTATCTAATAAACAAGGACTAGTATCTAATGAATAAGTACTAGTATCTTTAAAAAAGGTACTAGTACCTAAAGAATCAACCCTAGTATCTAAAGAAAAGGCACTAGTATCTAAAGAATAAGCACTAGTAGCTCTTGAATAAGTACTAGTACTTAATGGAATAGATACTAGTATCTAAAAAATAAGTACTAGTAGCATGAAAATGGAGACTAGTAGGTTAAAATGATTGAATGTTAAAACGGCTTGCCATACTACTGTCTTTATAAGTGAGTCCAGATATGATTCATTCATAAAAAGTGTGCGTCAGAATTGTGATATAAAGTCAGAATTGCAAGATATAAAGTCAGAATTGCGAGTTATAAAGTCAAAATTGCGTGATATAAATTTGCAATTGCGAGATAAAAAGTCAGAATTGCGTCATAAAGTCGCAATTGCTTGTTATAAAGTCAGAATTGTGAGATATAAAGTCAGAATTGCGTAATATAAAGTCAGAATTGCGAGATATAAAGTCAGAATTGCGAGATATAAAGTCAGAATTGCGAGTTATAAAGTCAGAATTGCGTGATATAAATTAGCAATTGCTTGTTATAAAGTCAGAATTGCGAGATATAAAGTCAGAATTGCGAGATATAAAGTCAGAATTGCGAGATATAAAGTCAGAATTGCGAGATATAAAGTCAGAATTGCAAGATATAAAGTCAGAATTGTGAGTTATAAAGTCAGAATTGCAAGATATAAAGTCAGAATTGCGAGTTATAAAGTCAGAATTGCGAGATATAAAGTCAGAATTGCGTGATATAAAGTCGCAATTGCTTTTTGCAATTATTTTCACCTCGGTTTCACAAATGGAGAAATCGTCTCGGTTACAGATGTAACCCTCCGTTCCCTGAGTAGGGAATGGAAGACGTTACGTCAGAATGACGGAGAATGGGGATCTCACATAGAAAGCCAATCCTCTTCGAGTATTAAAAAATGAGCCAATGGCATGAAAATGCAATGGGTCTGCGGAATTTGCATAGCGTATCTCCGCCTCACCCCATGAGTATAAAAGGAGGAAGCGGACGCAACCGCAGTATGTCTTCGCTGAGGAGCCGAGACTGAACTCAGGCGTCTACCCAGCGGTACAGCGGAAGTGGCAGGGAGACGTAACGTCTCCGTTCCCAACTCAGGGAATGAGGGTTGCATCCGTAACCGAGGCGTTCCCTTTCGTAGTCACTCCGAGTTACGTCAGAATGACGGAGAATGGGGGTCCCCGTATGACTCACGCCACCTTCACAGCTGTCTTCCAGTGCCCTGTGAAAGCCAGACCTTAGTTAATACAATGACAGGAGTCCTACTTAGGACAGGACTACCAAGGTACACTGGGAAGCATATCTCGGGAGAGATATGCCCAGAATGCCTACCCATAGGGAGGACTTAGGAATACACATATGACCCGGAGGGCTGCATATGGAAGAACACTGGAGTGACCAACCGAAGGGTGGATAAAACGTGGCTTGCCGAGGGAAGACACATGCTCAGAGAGGCTTACAGTGGATAATACACATATGGAGGTTACAGCAGGAACCTGTGCACACGCCGACGCACCTCGCCGACGCCCAGTGACAGACACTGGTGCCAGCGTCAATAGTGCTGGAGAACTCAGGGCTTCAACGGAAGGCTCAGCTGAGGAAAAATTTGCACTTATCCAGTCTGTGGAGTGGAATGGCGAGCAAGCGAAGACACCTGAGCGGGTCCAGTACTAGCCGGTTGAGGAAGTACAAGAGGACATAGGCTCCACTCGGAGATTATAAAATCTGGCGAATGTGTTAGGTGTTGTCCAGCATGCAGCTCTGCAGATGTCTGTTAGCGAGGCGCCATGCGCTAAAGCCCAAGAGGAAGCCACACTCCGAGTGGAGTAGGCAGTCACACCAAGGGGGCACGGTGGACCTTGCTGCTGGTAAGCCAAGCAATAGCGTCCACTATCCAGTGAGACAGCCGCTGCTTTGAGAGAGCCCTTCCCTTCTGGCTCCCACCATAACAGACAAAGAGCTAGGGGTGGTTAATCTGTCTGATTTCCCGATTCGATTCGATTACGATTATTGAAGTCCGAATTCGATTACAGTCGATTTTCGATTATTAACGATTCTCGATTAGCGATTATTGATTTTCCATTTTACAACAGTAAACAAAAATACACTAGACCAACATATGATTATATTAGCAGCAGCATCATTTTGGTATTAATTGCACTTTTTATTTGTTTGATATTCAATGAAAATGTAATGATGGTTAGTGAAGACATGCAAACATGCTTGTTGTCTACTACTTAGGCAACCCATTATCTTTAAATAATTTTTTGAACAATTGTGTTGCATTATAATGCAAAGGCACCTGGTTCTATTAATTGACAGCATTAAAATGCATTTTGTGATTTCCTTCAATTGAAAATCTTTGAAGCAAGTTTGGGGGGCTTGAAGGGCACCCGATTCAGAGAATCACCCAGAAATTCAAAAGAACAGCATTTATCTGAAATAGAAAGCTTTTGTGACATTAAACAATACAGTTCAAATGTTTGGAGTCGGTAAGAATTTTTCTTACATTTTTTGGGAGAAAGAAAAAGAAATCTATACTTTTATTTATCAAGGATAAATTAAATTAAGTTGATCAAAAGTTACAGTGAAGACATTTATAATGTTACAAATCGATTATCTGAATCTTTTGTGTGTGTGACTATAAATACTTTCCTTTAAATGTACAAAGTAATGACCCATAAAGAATTAACGTACAATATATTTTATTAGCATTCCAAAGAACCAACAGGAAAATAAACGTGTGCCTGAACTAGGAGCATAACTTTAACTTACTTGTAGTAAATTAATATTAACGACCGGTACAGCCGAGTGTTTTTCCTCTTATGGCTGGAAACGTGTCATATGGCTTGTCATATTTGTCGTGTTTCCGTCGTTAGT
Organism: Hybognathus amarus; assembly: GCA_030378365.1. Lineage (NCBI taxonomy): Eukaryota > Metazoa > Chordata > Actinopteri > Cypriniformes > Leuciscidae > Hybognathus > Hybognathus amarus. Next base: position 111,954 of record JAQIUQ010000041.1, on the reverse strand, counting down.
TTTATTATACAAAGCTTACAACTAGCGTGGCTCTTGCCCAGTTCCTTTCCCTCTTCAACTTCAGAAGCCAAAATATTTCCACACGTCAGCTTTTAACCTAACAAGGAGGGTGTTTGGACCTTGCGCGCCATCGCGTCTCTGTTATGTGCACGCGTCAGACGGTCCGGTCACTGCACTTCCGTCTTTCGCGTTCCGTCAATATTACGTTTTTATAAAGATATATATAATATAGTTTTTTTTTTTTTTTTTTTTGGAAAATCGATTTTGGGATATTTGTGAATCGATTCAGGATCGTCCACGTCCGCATCGCGATGCATCGAGAATCGATTTTTTCCCCACCCCTACAAAGAGCTGGTCTGAGGTACTGAAACACCGCATTCTGTCGACATAAGTACGGAGTGCACGTACTGGACAGAGCAGTGCCAAGGCTGGGTCTGCCTCCTCCAGGGCAGCGCTTGCAGGTTCAACTCCTGGTCCCGAAGGGAGTGGTAGGAACCTTGGGCACATATCCAGGCCGGGGTCTCAAGATCAGGTGAGAATCTCCCGAACTCCAGGCATGCTTCGTCAACGGAGAATGCGTGCAGATCCCCTAGGACCCTGGACCGAGGCCAGTGCAACCAGGAGCGCCGTCTTTATAGACAGGAACTTAATCTCAACTGATTGCAGAGGCTCAAAGGGAGGCCTCTGCAGGGCACTTAAAACCACTGAGAGGTCCCAAGACGGTACGAGAGGGGGGCGAGGAGGATTCAGTCTCCTCACTCTCCTCAGGAACCTGATGATCAGGTCGTGCTTTTCCACAGACTTACCTTCAACTGCATCATGAAAAGCAGCAATAGCAGCCACATAAACTTTCAGGGTGGAGGGAGACAGCCTTCGCTCCAACCCTTCTTGCAGGAAGAAAGCACGACACTGATCGAGCATCTCCGGGGGTCTTCTCGGCGAGAAGAGCACCAGTTGACGAGAGGTTCCACTTCAACGCATAGACGTGTCTAGTGGACGACACTCTAGCGGAAGTGATGGTAGCCGCCACCACAGGTGGCAGGGTACTCAACCTGTCTCGTCCCATCCAGAAGCCACACGTGCAGCTTCCAGAGATCGAAACGAGGGTGCCATAGGGTGCCCCGTCTCTGAGAGGAGACTCTCAGAGGGATAGGCCAAGGAGGTGCTGTCGCGAGGAGTACCAGTTTGGAGAACCAGGTCCTGGTGGGCCAATATGGGGCTAACAAGACCTGCTCGTCGTCCTCCTTGATCTTGCACAGAGTTCGTGCAAGAAGGGTCACTGGGGAACACATACTTGCGTAGGCCCTGCGGCCAGCTGTGCGCCAGTGCATCTGAGCCGAGGAGCCCTCGGTCAGGGAGTAAAATAGGGCGCAGTGGGACGACTCGTGGGAGGCAAACAGAATCTATCTGTGCGTCCCCGAACTGGTCCCAGATCAGCTGGACCGACTGGGGATGGAGTCGCCATCCGCCGGAGATAGGGCGGACCCTGGACAACTCGTCGGCTGCCAGGTTCCGGTCTCCTGGAATGTAGATAGCACGAAGGGACCTCAGGTGTTTCTGACTCCATAATAGGAGGTGGCGTGCGAGCTGCGACATCCGGTGTGAGCGTAGACCACCCTGACGGTTGATGTACACTACTGTGGCCGTATTGTCTGATCGGACAAGTACGTGTTGACCCCTGAGCAGTGCCCGAAAGCAGTGCAGGGCCAGGCGTACTGCCAGCAGCTTGAGGCAATTGATATGCATAAGGCGCTGGGGTCCTGTCCAGGAACCCGCGGCTGCATGTCCATTGCACATGGCTCCCCAACCCGTGGTGGAAGCATCTGTGGAGACAACAAGATGCCTGGAAACTCACTGAAGAGGGACACCTGCCTGTAAAAAGCTGAGGTTCGTCCACGAAAAAGGTCTGACGGCAGGTCGGGGGTCACTGGAACCCTGAGCGTACCGCGATGCCATGCCCACCTCAGGACTCGATCGCGAAGCCACAGCTGAAGCGGCTCTCACATGAACAACCCGAGCGGCGTTGCCGCGGCTGCGGATGCCATATGCCCCAGGAGCCTCTGAAAAGTTTCAGTGGGACCGCACTCTTGCCCTCGAACTGTCGAAGACAAGTCAGCAGTGAGTGTGCGCGCTCGTTCGTGAGCTGCGTGGACATGGCGACTGAGTCTATCTCCATACCGAGAAAGAGATCCTCTGCACGGAGCAAAGTTTGCTTTTCTCCCAGTTGACCCGAAGGCCCAGACGGGATAGGTGCCGGGATAGGTCTCTGTGTTCGCAAACCTGAGCTCGAGAGTGTGCTAGGATCAGCCAATCGTCAAGGTAATTCAGGATGCGAACCCCGTGTTCGTGAAGGGGAAAAAGGGCTGCCTCGACGATCTTCGTAAAGACGCTGAGGGGACAGAGCCAACCCGAATGGGAGAACCACATACTGATATGCCTGGCCCTCAAAGGCAAACCGAAGAAGCGGTCTGTGTCGAGGTAAGATGGAGACATGAAAGTACGCGTCCTTCAGGTCTACCGCTGCAAACCAGTCCTGGGGCCGAACATATTTGAAAATGCGTCTGGCTCTGAGCATCTTGAACAGTTCAAGACGCAAAAATCCAGGAACGGTCGGAACCCACCGGACTTCTTGGGGACAATGAAGTATGGTCTGTAAAACCCCGACCTCATCTCAGCTGGAGGGACCGTCTCTATTGCTCCCTTTGGTGCCCCCCACAGGTGCACAATCGAGCTCCGCTCCCCGACAGAGGAGACCAGGGAAAGACCAGCGTTCCACGGGGGTCTGCTCTGCAGATCGTTCGGTCGATAGAGGGGGATGGGAGTGGTGTGGTCCAGGGACGACACACACTCCCCTCCCCACCCTCAGAGACAGAGGATGAGAGTGGCGAGGCACGGGGCATTGCACACTTTTCATCCAGCCCTCCACCGGAGGAAGGAGTGGGCCTGCGACCACTCCCTGAAGAACTGCAAGCCATATCTGAGCTGCCCGTAACGGGAGCGACGCAGCGGGGCTGGTACGGGCAGGGACGCCTCCCTGCGACCACCTCCACGGCACGGCCCGGTGCTGCTGGGGCCAGACGGGAGGGGGCGGAAGTCGCAGGAGGACGCATTCGGCGGCAAGCGGACAGAAGCATCTGAGCCAGCGGCTGAGTTGCAGCAGAACCGCAGGGTCAGACAAAAGCCACAGTCCGCTTCTGGGCGGACGAGAACTGTTGGGCAGCGTCTCTCGACCGCGCCGCCGAAGAGGCCAGCCTGGGATTTGGGGAAATTGAGGTAACTGGTTCACTCAGCCTGCGCAAATCAACCAGGTTAAGTCAGAAATGTCTGACCACGCATGTGGACATCACCTGACTCAGGGAGCATGCGGTCACCGGCGTCGCTCGTAGAGCAAAGCCGGTGACCGCAGGCAGCTCAAGGATGAGCCCTGAATCAGCCCTACCCTCGTGCATGTCACTGCACACCCCAAAGGATGGCAATAACACACAGTGAGGTGGCAGCCTGCATTGGAGGGATGCTTAGGGTTGCCACGCCAGGTGGAGGCGCTGTGGGGACACATAAGTGTTGCCACAGAACACTCCACAGGGGGGAACCCCAGTGTACCCTGAGACTGCGGCCTCTACGAGGGCAGAGAAGGCGGAAGAGGCCGCTGAGTAGTCTCATGGCCTCTTCATGCACATCCGGGTAGAAAGGATTGTGGGTTCGCCACCCCCAAAAAACCAATCATCAGCCTAAAGTGCTCGAGACATGGCAGAATTTTCCACACACACCCAACACTTGTGGCAGCCCGGGAAGCATAGCTGTGAACTCTGAATCTAACTCGCTATGCTAGCACATCCGAGGACAGCAGCACAGACGAACCAACTCCAGAGAACTCCAGCTCACCTTGTGATGCGGCGATAAACATGATTTCATCAACTGGGGGACTGAATGAGAATGCAGGCCCTTTTATTTAAATTGATTGATTCAATTTAATTAAATTATTAAATTTAAATTGATTATTTAAATTTTTTTGGCAGCCGCGAACTCACTCAGGACCACGTGGGTTGCAATGTGAAAGACGGGGTGTGGACCAAGGAATTTTCGTCAGTTTAGTTCCAGACCTGACGTCTTAGATCACTATACATTGCGGTGGCCACGTCCCCAATGAGAGAACGTGACACACCCACGAGCGCTGTCTGAGCGTGTTCAAAGCCCAACACGTCAAACAGCACTCGCGCCCATCAGCTGGATCTATCAGAATACCGCACTCAGAAACACACGGGCAGATCGTCTTTAAAAAGACGTGCCGCGTGCACACTCTTTTAGTGAGAGGAGAAAACTCAGCGGATGTTGTAGCGACCAGGGAGACACACACACACTGGCAGATCACTGCTCAGATCGCAGGCAATGTGAAACTCGCTGGATACCGCCGTCACACCAACACCAGAGAGTTTGCTCGTCTCGAAGAGGTGAGTCACAGTAGTAACTCAGATTGTGTGGCTTGTGGAGTGAAGAAATTCTCTTGGCTCCGAAGCCAAAACATACTGCGGTTGCGTCCGCTTCCTCCTTTTATACTCACGGGGTGAGGCGGAGATACGCTATGCAAATTCCGCAGACCCATGGCATTTTCATGCCATTGGCTCGTTTTTTAATACTCGAAGTGACTACCAGAGCCATGTATTACGAGAGTTCTGACATAGCCGTAGACCGCCATTGTAACTCAGGAATTCGGAAGTAACGCGTGTCGTGGACCCGCCCATTAGTTCCAACTACTGATAGTTCCAGCATTGAACTCCATGCATTTTCTGGTGCTTCCGATGTCCTCTCGCTGGTAAATTACTGAAATTACTGTATTTTTTACTTTTACACACATTAGCCGACCTCTTGTGAATCTAGTCTGTAGTTATATGTTATGTAGCCAGGTCTAGTAAATGTTTATTGGAAGATAATAGGTTAATTGCAGCTATAGCTTACGTGACCAACACTTCACTAACGTTGTTAGCTAACTTATTATTATATTATTTAAAAAATATATATAAATATTATATATATATATATATATATATATATATATATATATATATATATATATATATACACACACATATTTATATAGGGGGTTAGGGTTAGTTATCATGTGTGAGTGAAACGTGTTGGCCAATACACAGTACATCGTATAAATGTATGTATGTTTTCTGATGAATGGTTTAGTCTATGATTAGGGTAGGATGAAAGGGTACATTAGCCATACTGAATTAAATGCCAACAGTTATGGATCGTATTTAGGAACAAATAATTCACTCATTAACTACATTATTATTATTATTATTATTATTATTATTATTATTATTATTATTATTATCATATATCTTTATTCAGGACATACATATAAAATGGTCCACAGCACTATACAAAATAAAGTACATTCAAAATAGAAGAAGAATAAACAACAACAAAAAAAATGTAAAAATGACTACACAGTCAAAATTACATCTCTATAATAAGAAAAATAACTCTCTCCGGTTTCATTTTATGAAGTTAAAATTAATCGAACATTGCTGTAAATATGGTCATTGCTACGTTATGGGAGCAGTCTATTTTCCCCCTAAATCATTCATTTGTACATGCACAGCGTAATTATTTATATTTTATGTTGGTTGTCATGTTTGTAATCCTGAACGGGTCACCACGGCAGACCAGCCTTGCGTGATCACGGTAGGTTAATGGCTGAATCCGAATTTATAAGCAAGATCATGGGAATCAATAACCTAATACAGCCCAGTTGTGCTAAAATAAATATCATGAGACGTCCATCATCAGATGAATGACATGGAAAAGTTAAGTTAGAGTCGCTAAAGCCAGTGCAACTACCAATGCGAACATGAACACAGGCTTTTCCCTCCAATAATATAGCCTAAAAAACGTATCTAAGTACACCCTGCCTCTCAAAATGACACACTGACATTAACCAAATGCAATAAAAGCTTAAAAAGTACTTTGGTGTGTGTTTTATTTTATATTTACCGTTTAATAATGCAATCATTGCTGTCTTTCCATTGAAGAACATGACAGTCCGCGTCTGTTTTGGAACTATTGGGGCTTCCATGAACCACGTGACAGCCTTGCGGCGACATCAAAGCGTGTCGCAACTCTGAATACATGACTGGTGACTACGAAAGGGAACTTGATTTTATTGGAGGAATCACACAACATTAAGCATAGTCTCCGGACTCTTGAGATAACATTATGCAGGAATCAGTTGTGGTGGAGACGCAATAAAACAGACGAAGCTATGGAAGCTTGTTTCCGCCACTGAATAAAAAAAATTTTATAAATAATTGTGACTTTTTATCTCACAATTTGACTTTTTTCTCACAATTGCGAGATAGAAAGTCAGAATTGCGTGATAAAAAGTCGCAATTGCAAGTTATAAAGTCAGAATTGCGAGATATAAAGTCAGAAATGCATGATATAAAGTCAGAATTGCGATATATAAAGTCAGAATTGTGTGATATAAAGTCGCAATTGCGTGTTATAAAGTCAGAATTGCGAGATATAAAGTTAGAATTGCGTGATATAAAGTCAGAATTGTGTGATATAAAGTCAGAATTGCGAGATATAAAGTCAGAATTGCGTAATATAAAGTCAGAATTGCTAGATATAAAGTCAGAATTGGGTGATATAAAGTCGCAATTCTGAGAAAAAAAGACAGAAGTGTGATTTTTTATCTCACAATTCTGACTTTTTTTCCCACAATTGCGAGTTTACATCTCACAATTCTGACTTTATAACACATAATTGCGAGTTAATATGTCAAAATTCTGACATCTTTTCAGAATTGTGAGATATAACTCGCAATTGTGACTTATCAGGCCAATTCTAAGGAAGAAAATAAAATTCCCCCTCAGAATAGTTTAAATTTCACAATTCTGACTTTATATGTCACAATTCTGACTTTATACCATGCATTTCTGACTTTATAGCACGCAATTGCGACTTTATATCTAGCAATTTCTGACTCTATATCTCGCAATTCTGACTCTTATATCAGACAATTCTGACTTTATATTTCGCAATTGCGACTTTATATCATGCAATTCTGACTTTATATCTCGCAATTGCGACTTTATATCACACAATTCTGACTTTATATCTCGCAATTCTGACTTTACATCTTAAATCAATTCTAGAAATAAAGTCAGAATTGTGAGATGTAAACTCACAATTGTGAGAAAAAAAGTCAGAATTGCAAGATATAGACAGAATTGCGTGATATAGAGTTGCAATTCTGAGAAAAAAAGACAGAAGTGCGACTTTTTATCCCACAATTCTGACTTTTTTTTCATCAATCGTGAGTTTACATCTTGTAATTTTGACTTTATAACACATAATTGCGAGTTTATATGTCGAAATTCTGACATCTTTTCTCAGAATTGTGAGATATAAACTTCAATTGCGAGTTATCAGGTTAAGTCTAAGGAGAAAAAAGACTAACTTTTTTTCCCCTCAGAATAGTTTAAAATCTCACAATTCTGACTTTATATGCATTTTTGACTTTATTACATATCTAGCAATTCTGACTTTTTATCTTGCAATTGCGACTTTATATCACGCAATTCTGACTTTATATCTTACAATTCAGACATTTACATCTCACATCAATTCTGAGAAAATAAAGTCAGAATTGCGAGATGTAAACTCGCAATTGTGAGGAAAAAGTCTGAATTTTGAGATAAAAAAGTTGCAATTACCTTTTTTATTTTTCATTCTATGGCGGAAACAAGCTTCCATAGGCCTATTCAATTTCACAATGTCAAATATGGATATTTCTGTGCATTTTCCTTGCAGCCTCTGTAAAATATTTAATGTAAGCTTAAGATTTTAAAATCTATTTTATGTTAATACATTTTCAGAATAGTAAGACACAATGTGTCTTCTCTTAGTTTTCTGCTGCTCCTTCACTGAATTCTAACATCATCCCTGTTTATTTGGCCAACTCCTGCTACAGAGCCAATTGAGGCTCTAATCCCTTAATAATCTGCCAGGCAAAGGCTTACTTTCCATAAAGCACTTAGATGTCCTTGTCTGGGGTCCCTCTCTCCATTTCTACCATGTTGAACACTCAGTAAAAAGAACATTGACTAACAATGTGACTTAAAGTTAACTTGTAATAAAGAAAAATACCATACAGTAGTTTGTAAGTAACATAAAAGTGAGTCTATGTGATAAAAAAGAAAACGTCTTGGTTACTAGTGTAACGTTACGTTAAGGAGTGACGGAGAATGGGGGTTTCGCATAGAAAGCCAATCCTCTTCGAGTATTCAACAACGAGCCAATGGCATGAAAATGCCTTGGGGCTGCGGAATTTGCGTAGCGTACTCCGCCCACCGCATGGGTATAAAAGGAGGAAGTGAACGCAACCGCAGTATGTCTTCGCTGAGGAGCCGAGACTGAACTCAGGCGTCACCCAGCGGTACAGCAAAAGTGGCAGGAGACGTAACGTCTCCGTTCCCTACTCAGGGAACGAGGGTTACACTAGTAACTGAGACGTTCCCTTTCGCAGTCACTCCGAGTTATGTCAAGGAGTGACGGAGAATGGGGGTCTGTGCCATCACGCCATCTTATAGCTGTCTTCCAGTGCCCTGCGAAAGTCTAGACCCCCTGAACCTAGGTTATAACCAGGAGGTCCTACTTTGACACAGGAATACCAAGGTACACTGGGAAACATATCCCGGGAGGGACATGCTACCAGATGCCTACCGAGGGAGGACTTACTGTGAGACAGCCGTTGCTTTGAGAGAGCCCTTCCCTTCTGGCTCCCCCCATGACAGACAAAGAGCTGTTCTGAGGTCCTGAAACACCACGTTCTGTCAACGTAGGTGCGGAGCGCACGTACTGGACAGAGCAGTGCCAAGGCTGGGTCTGCCTCCTCCAGGGGCAGCGCTTGCAGGGTCACCACCTGATCCCGGAAGGGAGTGGTGGGAACCTTGGGCACGTGATCCAGGCCGGGGTCTCAAGATCACGTGAGAGTATCATGGCCCGAACTGTAGGCACGCTTCGTCAGCGGAGAATGCGTGCAGGTCCCCTACCCCTCTTGATGGAGGCCAATGCAACCAGGAGTGCTGTCTTCATAGACAGAAACTTTAACTCTACCGATTGCAAAGGCTCAAAGGGAGGCCTTTGCAGAGCACTTAAAACTACTGCGAGGTCCCAAGAGGGTACTAGGGGAGGACGAGGCGGATTTAACCTCCTCGCTCCCTCAGGAACCTGATGACCAGGTCATGCTTCCCGATGGATCTTCCATCTACTGCGTCATGAGACGCGGCAATGGCCGCGACGTAAACCTTAAGGGTGGAGGGCGACAGCCTACGCTCCAACCCTTCTTGCAGGAAAGAAAGCACGTAACATTTATCGAGCATCTCCGGGGGTCTTCTCGCGGTGTAGTGATTTTGGCCAGACTGAATCAACCGTCCTCCAAGGACTCGGACCCCCCCCCCCCCACAGACACACACACACAAACACACACACATACACCGCCACACACATTCTTCCACTCACTGGAGTGAGATCATGTTACAAGACTGTGGAATGTGCTTTATGTCTCTGACCCAAGAGATGGACTTTTCTGTGTTAAAAGACATTTAACCAGATATATTTAATGTGTTCTATGTATGTGTGTTTTTCCCCAGGTCACCGTGAAATATCTTTGTTGGTTGCAGCATAAAACAGGAATTAGAAATAACTCCCTTAGGCATTGTAAACAGAAGTATATGTTCATTTAATGTAACATAATGCTCCTTGGTGTCTCTAGAATACGTATCAGATGAACGACCCGAATATGTACAGAGATGTAAAGTAAAGTGTGTTTTTAATATGTTTTACTGCCAAGGATGATCGAACTGTTTCAATAGTAGCCCTTATGTGAACACACCCCCTCCCACGAGGAGCGCGTGGTCTGAGAACAAAGCACCATAAAAGAATGTTTCCCGCGTGCAGCCTCCATCTCCCTGATTGGCTCAAGCCCACAGGAAGGGGATGGATGTCCCCAAGAGGATAAAGGCAGTGCGCCAGCTCCGCCCCTCTTCCGAACGTCTCATGCCAAGAAGCACGTAAAGGATCTCCTCACGGAGATCCGACCCCCAACCGGGATCCTTCTCTTTCGATCGCCCAAGTTCCGTCCTCTTCTCAAATGAACTACCAAGTTCGTTTCCCAGGAAAGGAAGTGGACTTTGCCGATCTATTTCCTCGGGTAACGTCACCTCAAAGACTTTTAAGCCTTTCAAACATTCGCGCCGAATGCCAACGAACGCCACGTGACTCCCCACGGAACAAAGAAGCCACGCGCACGCAACCAACCATGCACGCGCCAGGACAGGCAGCGCAAAAGCGCCGCCGCTCCACGGAACGCTCACGCGCTCCACGGAACGCGCGCGCACACAGGAGAGCCTCTCCATTCATCGCCTGCGGCCCAACCGGGCCTGGCCACGAGTCCGTGACACACACAGACCAAACATGTTGTGCAAGTATAACGTTACCTTCTTTTAGAGCTTCTCAGAAGCATAAAGAAAGTGTTTTCATGGTGTTCAGAAAGATTAATTGACTGTTTGGTGACTGTAACTCCCTCTCTCTCTCACCTCCTCACTCTCTCTCTCTCTCTCTCTCTCTCTCTCCCAACTCACTTATCGTCTAACGCCCTGCGTCGTCTTAGTTTGTGTTTAATGTTTGTATATACATGTATCATTGTAACGTAGTAAATGCTTACTTAGTTGCCTTATCCAATGCTATAGTGGGATTAATTAAACCAATGTACTCATCCTGACTGATTCACGGTATGTTCATATCCAATTCCCTGAAATGCAGATCAAGCTACATGCTTTATATAACTAAACATACCAAAAGGGTATGTTTTATGGAGTTGGAATGCTGAATTCTTCTGGCCAGAGAATTAAGTTTTCCCTGCTCTATAAATTAATTGAGCTAATTAATTTTACTTGTCTTGTAAGACGTGGTCTGTGCAATCTGTTACAATTAATTTGTGGTTAATTGCAGAGATACACATGTATACATATAAGTAAAGTTAACAGAAAGCCCTCATCGAGGGATTTATTAACATGTAAGATCGGGCTATATCCAAATCTGTATGAATAATTATTAATTATGAATTATTAATTATGATATGCAAATTCCCCTCTGATCTAGACCCGCCCAGAGTCTTTACAGAATGGTGGAGAATGCGGGCACTTCAAACTTGTTTATGAGCAAATCAGTTTCAGTCCAAATGTGTATATTGTTATTTAATATTGTTATGTAATATTTATTATTACACGCGCACATCGGAGTGAACGCTTTGCGAACTCACGATATGACTGAGCTGGGCACGAAAGCCGCCCCAGCCAAGCATATTTAACAAGCTGCTAAATGTTCAAACGTTTAGTCACTGTTAAATTGCTAAAAGTAAACTGCAGTTTCCTTAGTATTAAATGTGTTCTGACACAGATGGAAGAGAAACCTCTGTGCATAAACAACATTTTGAATAATTTTAACTCTCTCTCAGGACGAAATTCTCCTGAGATTGTCGAAGACAAGAAATGTTAGAACGATGTTCTTCTAACATTCTTAAAAGGCCTTATATTATAATCGTTAGAAAAACGATGAGCTCCTGGTTGAAAAAAAAACATTGACTTAGCTACTCAATGTATAAAAACCGCATATTATCATAAGTGCTATTGTGATATATGTCTATTGGAGCAGGAAACAGATGAGTAATTCCTGTTCCCCTTTTGCACAATGCAGCGAAGAATCCTGCTAACGTGTTTGTAAAAAAATATAGCACCAAAAAAAAATCCAAGCTGAAAACATTCTAATCAATAACGGTAGTTGTGATAAATGTTATTTGGAGTCTTTGAAACAGATGGATAATTCCTGTTTCCCTTTCGCACGGCGCAGCGAAAAAAGAAAATCCTGCCAAACGTGTTTGTAAAAAAAAAAAAAGCACCAAAAGAAAATCCAAAACTGAAAACATTCTAACCCTTAATACTAGTTGTGATAAATGTTATTTGGAGTTTTTGAAACAGATGGATAATTCCTGTTTCCCTTTCGTCTCGGCGCAGAAAAAAAAAATCCTGCCAAACGTGTTTGTAAAATATAGTACCGAAAAGAAATCCGATCGAGTTTAAATTCGCACTATTCGTGATTATGCATAAAATAGGTGTGTAATTCGCTGACACGTCCTCTCGAAACAATCACATTTGAAAAGCGGGCTGGCTGTAGATACTACTGCCAAACACTAGGGTGCATCTCCCGAGTGTTTTCCAGTATCAGATGACCCCAGCCCCGACTCAACCCTCCACGAACGCAATAGCGCCCTCGTGTGGACACTAACAGCTAGGTCATTTCTTTCCTCAAAATTCTGTCAGGAACACCCTGCTTCCTTACTGAATTTCGAACTAGTTTCCCTAATTTTCAATGCATGTGCAATCTACAGCCTGTTTCATTAACATGATTTTCCTTGCCTTGACTGTGTGCACTTGTTTTGAATTTGGTTCAAACCACATTTGAACTTGAAATTCAGAATTAAGTCTTAACAGTTTCTGATGACCACTTGGGAGGAAAGCGCCCCCTTGTGGCCATCACCTAACCTCACTGTCCTGAATGGCTTTCTCTCTCCCAGTCGGTTTTGTTTTGGTTACAGTCACTGATCCCTCACTCGTAATCGTGATTGTCATCAAATATAACACCAACCTGTAATTTTACTACACTTATTTAAATTTGGTTTGAAACAAAAACAAATTTCAAAGTTAATTTGAATTAAGTCTCTCATTTCCCATTGGGAAATTGCATTATGGCTTTATTTCTATATTTCCATTTCAAATTATTTTTAATAATTTTGATCTGGTTTTATTACAACTGTATCCTTACTAATCTAAAGGTTACTTAACCCCTATGCATTTGCTCAATTTGAATTGTATTTAAATCAGTTTGAATGCACTTCAAATCAAGCTCTCTGTCAGCCAAATTGACCACTAGGAGGAAGAGACACACACCCTTAGTGGCCAAAACTCACCACTACAGATTGCTTCCTCCTGTGCTCCTCCCGCTGCACTTAATGCTATCTCTTCCCTGTATGGAGGTTGGGTTATTCTGATAATTGACATTGTCACAATTCCCTTTGTGTTTATACCATAGACTTTAGTAAAGCCGTTGCCTTTGATTTTTCAACAAAAATAGACACTCAACTTGATGTAGATAGAGGAGCTTTAATTCAAATTGAGGCACACTTGTTCTTCATCCTGTTTTGTGTTTGTAGGTAGAAATCTCTCAAGTGCTGTGGTGATGTGACAGTCACCTTCGCTTGGGGTCCGGCTGGCTGGTTCGTCTGATCTGCTCGCCACCATCACTGACTGAGCGCAGGTCTCTGGACTTTCCTGTATCTTTCTGTCTCATGCGGCCCGCAACACGACACCACCAATCTGGCACCGCCGGTTGTGTTCAAGGTCAAGTTGCTTGAAAGGGCGCACCTCGGTACAGATGCACGAAATGCCCGGGACACTGCTGTCAGGTGTTGGGGGGTGACAGAGGGACCAGCCACGAGGCTGACTCCAACCGGGATGACCTCATTTCACCCCAGGCAAACTAGAAAAAGGTATTAAAACCCATCCACTTAATATTGGCCATCGAATCTAGAGATTCCCCTGATATTTGAAGTGGTTGGCTTCCTCCGTCTCTCCAAGCCACAAACTGCAGGCTTTAGCCTCACAAACTGCCTCTTTCACTTTTAACACTTCTTGTGTACTATTAATGCCATTTCATTACAGACCTCCCCATCTTTGATGGTTGCATGTTACTTCAAACTTTGCTAGCTTGCCATTGCTCTGTTCTGTTGTGCTCTGTTCCTTTCAGTTCACCTAGAGACAGAACCTCTCTGACACACCAAGGAAAGCTGAAGAATAGTTTGACAACCAAGTCGTTAGCATAAACAGGTGACCCCTAAGCTAGCGCCCTGCCAAATCTTCATTCAGACCCATGATGACCTACCCAAATTGTCCCACCTAACGGTTTAACTGTCTGCATCAGTTAACCAAAATTTTCATACACGGCCTAGCCGGTATTATAGCTCGTTAGACGTAGTCGAACTTGCATTGGTCTCTCTGTGTGTGTTGTGTTCATCTCGCCCACAGTGAAGCCAGTATGTTCCAGTCCCACAACCCGCGGGGACAACCTGGAGACATGGCCGAGATTCATGACATCTCCATCCCTGCCCAAAGCCACCGGTTACTCAGAGCCCCGAGCCAAGAGCAACTGGACGCAGACGTGTACAAGCTGATGGCACACAAACCAAGCCAAAGCTCCCACGACAAAGACTGGGCCAGACACGTCAATCTCGCCTACCAGCTCAGCGCACACGCACGCCTCCGCAAAAGGAGCCCGCATCGCCCTGGAGCACAAGGTTGCAACGCCGAGGATGACAACGACCCCGAGCTACAGAAGGAAGTAAAAGACTTCAAACTGCCCTGTCTAAATCTTCTACACAGACTGAAGAGAATAGTCAGAGAAAAGAACCAAAGAGGAATTCAACGAGAAACTCGACAAAGTGAAGCCCCTTTGCAAAGAGCAGAGGCTGAACTTAAAGAGATTCGAAAGCCACGGCCTACGAAAGAAACTCTCAAGAGGCCCGTGTGACCATCCACAAGCTCGTTCAGCAGAGACAAGATCTCGAACATGAACTTGATCCACAGAGTTGCAATACTCTTATAGACTTCAGCATGACCGGAAAGGGGAAACACACACCACAAGTCTCCCCTAACCAGTCTGCACATTTCAGCCAACAACACAAGAGCTGAAAAAGGGGAAGGTGGGAAAGCCCGCCTTCCACCACATCTCTGACAATCTACAAGACATCGACTTTCCACCTGCTGTCTCCAACCGGTGTCTGACACGACACCGACACCCAGCAGAACAGACCCAGGAGGGCCTGTGCTACCACCACCGGCTCCGAACGAGGTTGCTGTGGAACTTGCAGCGAACCTATAACGGAGGAGGACACCAGTTTCAAGAAACCTCTCCTCCTATCCCGTCAGTCACCATAGTTCTCCTGCCCCCACGCAAGGCCCCACTCAATCGATGCGCGTGAAGGCCCACTCAGTAAGAATTCCTAAAACCCCAAATTATTCTGAACTGCAACCCAGAAGACACTGCACGAACGCAGTGCAAGACTCTGCTAAAAGGTCCTTGATCAACATCGGACGTAGAACTTTTGAAAAGTAGATGAAAATGGGTGTTCAAAGAGTTGCAAGACTCTGCGTTTGTAGAATTAGAATTTTACTAAGTTAAAGGAATCTTACATAGACATGTACGCCTCAACGGCCGACAGACTATGCACGACTCTTTTGAAACAAACAGTTTTTAGATGTTGTTTAGAACGGCACCGTTAAACATTTCACGACAGTGAAGAGTCACAGAAAACACCCACTCCATACTTTGCCTTGACGACAGAGTGTAGTAAAATCATCCCGAGTTTAAATTACTGTTAATCAACAGGCGTGCACTTGACCATCGCGGTCCAACTAAAACACTACGTGCAATACGCATCTTGATAGCTGGCTTGCCTAAATGCAGATAAAACAAATAGCGGGAATTGACATCTCTACTTTAAAAAAAAAAAAAAAATTTTAGGCCTTAGACTCCCAACTGGTATCAGGAACTTCAGCATTAAAGCGTAAGTCTGTGTAACAGAAGAATCATCTCAGCAGCTTGTAATCTGTACCGATATCTTTTCCGCTTTGGAAATAAACAAAAAAAAAAGAAATCCAAAATCGCGGTATAAGTAAACCTGTTTCTGACGAAGACAGCTCAGGACAGAGTTATATGTATGTAAACCTGGGCGACGCTCCCCTTCTACAAAGTAAAGGCCTTAATTTTATTGTTAGATTGATGCAATTCACCTAAATTTTAGCTGCTTCTACAAGCAGAAAGCTACTAAACGATCAAAAGAAGTAACTCGCGGAAAAGTCAGCATTCATGCATGAGAGAGACGTAACTATATATGCTTAGGAAAGCTAATCTATTTCCTTACTCTGTAAGCAAATAGAACAAGACAAGCTTTGACTTGCAGCAAATCTATTTCCTTACTCTGTAAACAAATAGAAGACTGAAGTAAAGAGTAGAGTTCCATGAGAAAATTAGCAAATGCCAAAACACATTTGCGTTTTACTTAATGCAACCAAGTTCTTGAAAATCATAAAGTATAGGTGCCTCCCATTTAACCCGTTAAAACATGCATGATTCATGTAAAATACACAGACATTCTTCAGGTACTGTTGAATTGCTCTGACACCCTCTGGCTCCCATGACAACTTGTCACAGGAAGTGCTAACCCTTAATGTCACTTTTGTAAACAAACCAGCCTGGGTGGCTAAGCTAACCTAGCCTAGCATCAAGCTAACTTAGGCTAAGCTAAACTGACCAATCACTAAGCTAACTTAGGCTAACCTAACCTAGCTTAGCATCAAGCTAACTTGGGCTAAGCTAACCTAACCTAGCTCCAATCCAATGCAGGCTAAGCTGAATAACCTCAACAGTTAGCAGTTAGCATTATTTTCTTGAACCCCTAATCACCGCTGTGTTCCACAGTGCAAAGTATTCTAGAATACTTTCCTCAACACCACTTAGGGTTTCTAATTATTCACTTTCCGTGTTTGCAATTCTTATTAGCCAAGGTTTACCCTCACAGGGTTAGGAATACTCCTTGCTAACCATTGAAGACTAACTTCACAGATGCCCTGTTAATTAAACTCAAGTTTAACTGCAGGTAAACTGCGTAACTAACTACAGAAGAATTTGTATAACCATAGGAATTTTTCGTCGGCATGTTGACTAAACCTTTGGAGGAACACACCCAATGTGGTCTTGAACACGCAACCGCTACAACCCACTATAGAGTGTTGATCAAAGCAAATCCAAAGTTTAGCCACTAATGCCACTGATTATTCTCGACTTCAGATCATTCCCATGTTTTGATCATTTTATTTCCTTTTGCTTTAATTTTGATTTTATTTTTCCTCGTTAATTATTTCATTCCTTTGACCGTGATAATAATAGCAAGCAGCTATTCCCTTGTCCATTAGGTCCTCTATATGATTTAATTCCTTTGCCTCTCTTGTCCGAGTGTGGTTCCATTTCCCATAGGGCCCAGAAAGGAAGCAGACACCCTTATTTGTTATTTTGGCTTAGTTCCAGCCAGTGCACTCGTTTTGTGACCCTCTAACACAAGTAATCTCAACAATTTACTAAAGGCACTACTAGAGTCCTGAGGATCGACAATAAGCAGAATTTAAATAAGAAAGCTGTCCTTTCCCCTATTATCGTTCACACCATCGAGCTATAGTGAACCACCAGCTAAGTCCAGAGAAATAATTTAGTCATAAGAACCACCTTACGTCATTTATTTCATCTCGGCTATGTCCTTCCCAGGAAATACCCTCGGAACCACACAAAACTTAGCCCCCTAACATTCACAGCTAAGATTAGGACACAAGAGACACTTAGCTTTATGCTTACATACTTAACGAACCTATTAAGCAGTAGTTCTGAACTTTTAGGGCCACGCATTAATCACTCACAACAAGTGTGCCAGAATGCCACAGAGCCCCTGCGTAACCTGACCTCAACCTCCCAAGGAACCACTGCCACAAACCACGGCATGGCTCCAAAAGGATTTGACCAAGCTAACCAGAAAAGCCACGACATGCAGACCAGACTGTCACTTGCAAACTGTCTAACCAACCTGACTGCATGAAACAGATTCTGCTCGATATGGATTACGTCCAGTCGTGAGGTGCACAGCTTCCTAGCTCGTCAAACAGAGACTGCCAAAATGGACTATTAGCTGTTGCAATAAGCTTCGATCGCTTAACTCCCTGATCCAGAATCATACCAAAGGTTCTCACCGCCGTGGACATCAAGCAAGACCGACTTGAAACTCCACCGACTCCGACAAACCACCAGGTATGGAAAGGATGCCAATCTCAGAACTTTGTTTCTTTGAAGCTTGCATCCCACAGTGAGTTATTCCGTAAGCACCCTGGCCTGTCCCTGTAGCATATCTACCATAGCTACGAGACCACAAGCTCACATTACGCAAAGACTTTGTCCGAAAAGACTGGGTAAACACCCTCAAACTAACCTGTCTCTGAGCACGACTCAGAGCTGCCTCTAGGAGGCACCCCACACTTTCACTGAGAGTAAACCGTTCCAAGCCAACAGAGGGCAACACAACAGTCCTGGTGCTCATCGACCGCACCAGAGCAAGAGCTCTGAGCCGCACCTCATCACCAAGAGACTCAAGCCCAACCAGCCCAGAGCGGTACCCCTCTCAACACGCCACTGGTAAGCACAAATCTGAGCACACATCAGATAACAACAGTGCAGCCATGTCACTGACAGCAAAAATCCTGAAGGTGCTGAAAGAGTTTCTGCACAAGATCTCACAAGAAGGACAAGCCAGACATGCTATGTCTCAGCGCAAGACCCAAACAGACACCCAGAACACTGCTCGTCAGCATCACACCACAGAGCTCACTGCCACTTCACAAAGTGACAGCACCAAGCAGCCACCACAACTGACAGCTGCACAGCCTGAGCATGACAACACCGTGTCCCACACAACATCAGCCCAGACGCCAGGACTTCTGGGAAACCTAATCAAAAAGGGGGTGGCACAAACTCTGCCTAGCCACCTAGAGACAATGATTTGAGCCTTGAAGCCATGCTAGACACTAGCTCAAACATCACGCTACTGCCAGCCCAACTCTTTAAAAGACTCAAACAATCAGAGCGAACTCTCAAATCCCAAACAGGTAAGCTGAAGGTGCAATCCTACAGCCAAAACGACATCTGGCTCAACACAGGTAGCTCTCATTCACCCAACAATTGGTCCCTATGTGCCGGATTTACCCAGTGTACCGATCACGAACGATCACGTACGCACGTCTGATTGGCCAAGATCTGTTAGATCGTTATGAGCCTTTAATAGACTTTAAACAACTGAATGTCTGAGCTCAAGTTCAAGTACCCCTCCCCCTCCAGTCACACAGGTCAAAAGAACCTAACTGGCAGGTCACAGAGGTCACAAGAACTCCTGCAACCAGCCATAAAGGCACAGCCTCAGCACCAAATGTAAACGTGAACTTGCTACCCTGCACCTTTCAGCTTACCAAAAACTGAGACTAACCAAATGAACTTTGAGACAACCACCTCTCAACCCCTCCAACCGCCCAAACCGGCCGTCAACCACGACAACGGCAGCTCACCAAGCACATGCTGCTAAACGGCCCAACACTTGAAATTTATGTACCTCGTGACATCACTTCGCCACAGCTTGTGCTGCCACAGTACAAAAAGGGGATATACCAGCCAGTGTATGCCTGTCACGCACCATGTGGGCTGCACACCGCAGCACCAGGACATCTCGGCATCCTCAAAGGCATCAGGCTGTCCCAGCCGACAGCCGCTGAAACCTTTTCCCCCTTTCTCTCTCTCTCCCCCTGTCTCTGTTACAGGATGCTGCTGTTGTGGTCGTCTCCCTGTGCCTCCAGCCAACCAGAGGACAACTGCAGTCATCACCAGGTCCGACATCACACGGCATAGGGTCGACTACCACGCAAGCAGAGCTAAATGGACACCCACGCCGCTGCTGTCAGAACGCAGTCAAACACCGGCATGTCCAGCAACAAAACGAACTGAAATCCTTCAGCCAAAAGGTAACTCACAACAGAGTGCCTCCTCACAGACCATCAAGAAATTGAAAGGAGCTGTGACAGATCCACAACGCTCACGGCATTCTACTGAACCAGACAAGTGAACTCCAGCGAGACAACGGTTTACTGTCTGCCAGAATGACTTTGCTCAAAACTCAGCATCAAGCAGCCTTTGCTCCGAGACTCGAGCTACCCTGCTGCGACTGAGCCTGAGTCAAGTCCCATCCTTTACGAAACCCATGATTTCACCCTGATTCCAGAACTGGAATTATGAACTGTGAAAAACGGGGGTGCCCAGCCGAACTGAACTTGTTCTCAGCAACATAGCTCTCCTAGCTGTGTTTCAACTGAACACCTGCACCACTGCATCACCTGTTGTCCAATCCTGGACCGCAGCTGATTCTGCGCTGGGTACCTCTACGGTAATCAACCACGTCTTGACACTTGACTTTCACACTCCACAAGAGACTCAACAAACGCAAACCTCCACAGCCACCACTGGACCCTCAGGAAGAGGGTACCACACTGGAGACTGCGTCCAACCTCATCAAGCTGAGCCCGAACCTCAGCCTCAGCCACCACCTGCTACCTGACTTTCATGATTCACCTGCCCTCCATCCATTGCGATGGGTGTCGTTCGATGGAAGTCCACGCCAGGACTTCATCTAACGAAAAGGGGGAGATGTAGTGATTTTGGCCAGACTGAATCAACCGTCCTCCAAGGACTCGGACCCCCCCCCCCCCCCACAGACACACACACACAAACACACACACATACACCGCCACACACATTCTTCCACTCACTGGAGTGAGATCATGTTACAAGACTGTGGAATGTGCTTTATGTCTCTGACCCAAGAGATGGACTTTTCTGTGTTAAAAGACATTTAACCAGATATATTTAATGTGTTCTATGTATGTGTGTTTTTCCCCAGGTCACCGTGAAATATCTTTGTTGGTTGCAGCATAAAACAGGAATTAGAAATAACTCCCTTAGGCATTGTAAACAGAAGTATATGTTCATTTAATGTAACATAATGCTCCTTGGTGTCTCTAGAATACGTATCAGATGAACGACCCGAATATGTACAGAGATGTAAAGTAAAGTGTGTTTTTAATATGTTTTACTGCCAAGGATGATCGAACTGTTTCAATAGTAGCCCTTATGTGAACACACCCCCTCCCACGAGGAGCGCGTGGTCTGAGAACAAAGCACCATAAAAGAATGTTTCCCGCGTGCAGCCTCCATCTCCCTGATTGGCTCAAGCCCACAGGAAGGGGATGGATGTCCCCAAGAGGATAAAGGCAGTGCGCCAGCTCCGCCCTTTCTCTTCCGAAAACGTCTCATGCCAAGAAGCACGTAAAGGATCTCCTCACGGAGATCCGAACCCCAGACCGGGATCCTTTCTTTGATCGTCCAAAGTTTCGTCCTCTTCTCAAATGAACTACCAAGTTCGTTTCCCAGGAAAGGAAGTGGACTTTGCCGATCTATTTCCTGAGGTAACGTCACCTCGAAAGACTTTTAAGCCTTTCAAACATTCGCGCCGAATGCCAACGAGCGCCACGTGACTCCCCACGGAACAAAGAAGCCACGCGCACGCAACCAACCATGCACGCGCCAGGACAGGCAGTGCAAAAGCGCCGCGCTCCACGGAACGCGCTCACGCGCTCCACGGAACGCGCGCACACAGGAGAGCCTCTCCATTCATCGTGCGGCCCAACCGGGCCTGGCCACCGAGTCCGTGACACACACAGACCAAACATGTTGTGCAAGTATAACGTTACCTTCTTTTAGAGCTTCTCAGAAGCATAAAGAAAGTGTTTTCATGGTGTTCAGAAAGATTAATTGACTGTTTGGTGACTGTAACTCCCTCTCTCTCTCACCCTCACTCTCTCTCTCTCTCTCTCTCTCTCTCTCTCTCCAACTCACTTATCGTCTAACGCCCTGCGTCGTCTTAGTTTGTGTTTAATGTTTGTATATACATGTATCATTGTAACGTAGTAAATGCTTACTTAGTTGCCTTATCGAATGCTATAGTGGATTAATTAAACCAATGTACTCATCCTGACTGATTCACGGTATGTTCATATCCAATTCCCTGAAATGCAGATCAAGCTACATGCTTTATATAACTAAACATACCAAAAGGGTATGTTTTATGGAGTTGGAATGCTGAATTCTTCTGGCCAGAGAATTAAGTTTTCCCTGCTCTATAAATTAATTGAGCTAATTAATTTTACTTGTCTTGTAAGACGTGGTCTGTGCAATCTGTTACAATTAATTTGTGGTTAATTGCAGAGATACACATGTATACATATAAGTAAAGTTAACAGAAAGCCCTCATTGAGGGATTTATTAACATGTAAGACCGGGCTGATCCAAATCTGTATGAATAATTATTAATTATGAATTATTAATTATGATATGCAAATTCCCCTCGATCAGACCCGCCCAGAGGGGAAGAGCACAAGCTGACGAAGAGGTTCCACTTCAACGCGTAGAGGTGTCTAGTGGACGACGCTCTGGCGGAAGTGATGGTTGCCACCACCGCAGGTGGCAGCGAACTCTAACCTGCCTCATCCCATCCAGGAGCCAAACGTGTAGCCTCCAGAGATCGGGACGAGGGCGCCATAGAGTGCCCGTCTCTGAGTGAGTATGCTCTTGTCTCAGAGGAATAGGCCAAGGAGGTGCTGTCGCAAGGGGCATGAGTTCGGAGAACCACGTCTTGGTGGGCCAATAGGGGGCTACCAGCAAGACCTGCTCCTCGTCCTCCTTGATCTTGCACAAC
Source organism: Hybognathus amarus (assembly GCA_030378365.1). Lineage (NCBI taxonomy): Eukaryota > Metazoa > Chordata > Actinopteri > Cypriniformes > Leuciscidae > Hybognathus > Hybognathus amarus. The sequence continues at coordinate 89,432 of JAQIUQ010000041.1, read as the reverse complement.
ACCCGTGCAAGGAGGCTCACTGGGGGAAACGCATACTTGCGTGGGCCCCGCAGCCAGCTGTGCGCCAGCGCATCTATGCCGAGCGTGCCCTCGGACAGGGAATAAAACTGGACGCAGTGGGATGAGTCCCGGGAGGCGAACAGGTCTATCTGTGCCTCCCCGAACTGGTCCCAGATCAGCTGGACCGTCTGGGGATGGAGTCGCCATTCGCCGGAGATAGGGCGGACCCGTGACAGCTCGTCGGCCGCCAGGTTCCGGTCTCCTGGAATGTACACTGCACGAAGGGACCTCAGGTGCTTCTGACTCCATAGCAGGAGGTGGCGAGCGAGCTGCGACATCCGACGTGAGCGTAGACCACCCTGGTGGTTGATATACGGTACTGTAGCGGTGTTGTCTGAACTGGACAAGTACATGTTGACGTTTGAGCAGTGCTCGAAAGCGGTGCAGGGCCAGGCGTACTGCCAGCAGCTCGAGGCAATTGATGTGCATGAGGCGCTGGGGTCCTGTCCAGGAACCCGCGGCTGCATGCCCATTGCACATGGCTCCCCAACCCGTGGTGGATGCATCCGTGGAGACAACGAGATGCCTGGAAACTCGCTGAAGCGGGACACCCGCTCGCAAAAAGCTGAGGTTCGACCACGGGAAGAAGGTTTTTTAACGAAATTACTGTATTTTTTACTTTTACACACATTAGCCGACCTCTTGTGAATCTAGTCTGTAGTTATATGTTATGTAGCCAGGTCTAGTAAATGTTTATTGGAAGATAATAGGTTAATTGCAGCTATAGCTTACGTGACCAACACTTCACTAACGTTGTTAGCTAACTTATTATTATATTATTTAAAAAATATATATAAAATATTATATATATATATATATATATATATATATATATATATATATATATATATATATATATATATATATATATATATATATATATATATATATATATACACACACATATTTATATAGGGGGTTAGGGTTAGTTATCATGTGTGAGTGAAACGTGTTGGCCAATACACAGTACATCGTATAAATGTATGTATGTTTTCTGATGAATGGTTTAGTCTATGATTAGGGTAGGATGAAAGGGTACATTAGCCATACTGAATTAAATGCCAACAGTTATGGATCGTATTTAGGAACAAAATAATTCACTCATTAACTCATCATTATTATTATTATTATTATCATCATCATCATCATCATTATCATCATCATCATCTTTATTCAGGACATACATATAAAATGGTCCACAGCACTATACAAAATAAAGTACATTCAAAATAGAAGAAGAATAAACAACAACAAAAAAATGTAAAAATGACTACACAGTCAAAATTACATCTCTATAATAAGAAAAATAACTCTCTCCGGTTTCATTTTATGAAGTTAAAATTAATCGAACATTGCTGTAAATATGGTCATTGCTACGTTATGGGAGCAGTCTATTTTCCCCCTAAATCATTCATTTGTACATGCACAGCGTAATTATTTATATTTTATGTTGGTTGTCATGTTTGTAATCCTGAACGGGTCACCACGGCAGACCAGCCTTGCGTGATCACGGTAGGTTAATGGCTGAATCCGAATTTATAAGCAAGATCATGGGAATCAATAACCTAATACAGCCCAGTTGTGCTAAAATAAATATCATGAGACGTCCATCATCAGATGAATGACATGGAAAAGTTAAGTTAGAGTCGCTAAAGCCAGTGCAACTACCAATGCGAACATGAACACAGGCTTTTCCCTCCAATAATATAGCCTAAAAAACGTATCTAAGTACACCCTGCCTCTCAAAATGACACACTGACATTAACCAAATGCAATAAAAGCTTAAAAAGTACTTTGGTGTGTGTTTTATTTTATATTTACCGTTTAATAATGCAATCATTGCTGTCTTTCCATTGAAGAACATGACAGTCCGCGTCTGTTTTGGAACTATTGGGGCTTCCATGAACCACGTGACAGCCTTGCGGCGACATCAAAGCGTGTCGCAACTCTGAATACATGACTCTGGTGACTACGAAAGGGAACTTGATTTTATTGGAGGAATCACACAACATTAAGCATAGTCTCCGGACTCTTGAGATAACATTATGCAGGAATCAGTTGTGGTGGAGACGCAATAAAACAGACGAAGCTATGGAAGCTTGTTTCCGCCACTGAATAAAAAAAATTAATAAATAATTGTGACTTTTTATCTCACAATTTGACTTTTTTTCTCACAATTGCGAGATAGAAAGTCAGAATTGCGTGATAAAAAGTCGCAATTGCAAGTTATAAAGTCAGAATTGCGAGATATAAAGTCAGAAATGCATGATATAAAGTCAGAATTGCGATATATAAAGTCAGAATTGCGTAATATAAAGTCAGAATTGGGTGATATAAAGTCGCAATTCTGAGAAAAAAAGACAGAAGTGTGATTTTTTATCTCACAATTCTGACTTTTTTTCCCACAATTGCGAGTTTACATCTCACAATTCTGACTTTATAACACATAATTGCGAGTTAATATGTCAAAATTCTGACATCTTTTCTCAGAAATTGTGAGATATAAACTCGCAATTGTGACTTATCAGGCCAATTCTAAGGAAGAAAAAAAAATTCCCCCCTCAGAATAGTTTAAATTTCACAATTCTGACTTTATATGTCACAATTCTGACTTTATACCATGCATTTCTGACTTTATAGCACGCAATTGCGACTTTATATCTAGCAATTTCTGACTTCATATCTCGCAATTCTGACTTTATATCAGACAATTCTGACTTTATATTTCGCAATTGCGACTTTATATCATGCAATTCTGACTTTATATCTCGCAATTGCGACTTTATATCACACAATTCTGACTTTATATCTTGCAATTCTGACTTTACATCTTAAATCAATTCTGAGAAATAAAGTCAGAATTGTGAGATGTAAACTCACAATTGTGAGAAAAAAAGTCAGAATTGCAAGATATAGACAGAATTGCGTGATATAGAGTCGCAATAAGTCTAAGGAGAAAAAAGACTAACTTTTTTTCCCCTCAGAATAGTTTAAATCTCACAATTCTGACTTTATATGCATTTTTGACTTTATAACATATCTAGCAATTCTGACTTTTTATTCTCGCAATTGCGACTTTATATCACGCAATTCTGACTTTATATCTTACAATTCAGACATTTACATCTCACATCAATTCTGAGAAATAAAGTCAGAATTGCGAGATGTAAACTCGCAATTGTGAGGAAAAAGTCTGAATTTTGAGATAAAAAAGTTGCAATTACCTTTTTTATTTTTCATTCTATGGCGGAAACAAACTTCCATAGGCCTATTCAATTTCACAATGTCAAATATGGATATTTCTGTGCATTTTCCTTGCAGCCTCTGTAAAATATTTAATGTAAGCTTAAGATTTTAAAATCTATTTTATGTTAATACATTTTCAGAATAGTAAGACACAATGTGTCTTCTCTTAGTTTTCTGCTGCTCCTTCACTGAATTCTAACATCATCCCTGTTTATTTGGCCAACTCCTGCTACAGAGCCAATTGAGGCTCTAATCCCTTAATAATCTGCCAGGCAAAGGCTTACTTTCCATAAAGCACTTAGATGTCCTTGTCTGGGGTCCCTCTCTCCATTTCTACCATGTTGAACACTCAGTAAAAAGAACATTGACTAACAATGTGACTTAAAGTTAACTTGTAATAAAGAAAAATACCATACAGTAGTTTGTAAGTAACATAAAAGTGAGTCTATGTGATAAAAAAGAAAACGTCTTGGTTACTAGTGTAACGTTACGTTAAGGAGTGACGGAGAATGGGGGTTTCGCATAGAAAGCCAATCCTCTTCGAGTATTCAACAACGAGCCAATGGCATGAAAATGCCTTGGGGCTGCGGAATTTGCGTAGCGTACTCCGCCCCACCGCATGGGTATAAAAGGAGGAAGTGAACGCAACCGCAGTATGTCTTCGCTGAGGAGCCGAGACTGAACTCAGGCGTCAACCAGCGGTACAGCAAAAGTGGCAAGGAGACGTGAACGTCTCCGTTCCCCTACTCAGGGAACGAGGGTTACACTAGTAACTGAGACGTTCCCTTTCGACAGTCACTCCGAGTTATGTCTAAGGAGTGACGGAGAATGGGGGTCTGTGCCATCACGCCATCTTATAGCTGTCTTCCAGTGCCCTGCGAAAGTCTAGACCCCCTGAACCTAGGTTATAACCAGGAGGTCCTACTTTGACACAGGAATACCAAGGTACACTGGGAAACATATCCCGGGAGGGACATGCTACCAGATGCCTAGAGCCCTTCCCTTCTGGCTCCCCCCATGACAGACAAAGAGCTGTTCTGAGGTCCTGAAACACCGCGTTCTGTCAACGTAGGTGCGGAGCGCACGTACTGGACAGAGCAGTGCCAAGGCTGGGTCTGCCTCCTCCAGGGGCAGCGCTTGCAGGGTCACCACCTGATCCCGGAAGGGAGTGGTGGGAACCTTGGGCATGTATCCAGGCCGGGGTCTCAAGATCACGTGAGAGTATCCTGGCCCGAACTGTAGGCACGCTTCGTCAGCGGAGAATGCGTGCAGGTCCCCTACCCTCTTGATGGAGGCCAATGCAACCAGGAGTGCTGTCTTCATAGACAGAAACTTTAACTCTACCGATTGCAAAGGCTCAAAGGGAGGCCTTTGCAGAGCACTTAAAACTACTGCGAGGTCCCAAGAGGGTACGAGGGGAGGACGAGGCGGATTTAACCTCCTCGCTCCCCTCAGGAACCTGATGACCAGGTCGTGCTTCCCGATGGATCTTCCATCTACTGCGTCATGAGACGCGGCAATGGCCGCGACGTAAACCTTAAGGGTGGAGGGCGACAGCCTACGCTCCAACCCTTCTTGCAGGAAAGAAAGCACGACACCGATCGAGCATCTCCGGGGGTCTTCTCCGCGGGAAGAGCACCAGCTGACGAAGAGGTTCCACTTCAACGCGTAGAGGTGTCTAGTGGACGACGCTCTGGCGGAAGTGATGGTTGCCACCACCGCAGGTGGCAGCGAACTCAAACCTGCCTCGTCCCATCCAGGAGCCAAACGTGTAGCCTCCAGAGATCGGGACGAGGGCGCCATAGAGTGCCCCGTCTCTGAGTGAGTAGGTCTTGCCTCAGAGGAATAGGCCAAGGAGGTGCTGTCGCGAGGGGCATGAGTTCGGAGAACCACGTCTTGGTGGGCCAATAAGGGGCTACCAGCAAGACCTGCTCCTCGTCCTCCTTGATCTTGCACAACACCCGTGCAAGGAGGCTCACTGGGGGAAACGCATACTTGCGTGGGCCCCGCGGCCAGCTGTGCGCCAGCGCATCTATGCCGAGCGTGCCCTCGGACAGGGAATAAAACTGGACGCAGTGGGATGAGTCCCGGGAGGCGAACAGGTCTATCTGTGCCTCCCCGAACTGGTCCCAGATCAGCTGGACCGTCTGGGGATGGAGTCGCCATTCGCCGGAGATAGGGCGGACCCGTGACAGCTCGTCGGCCGCCAGGTTCCGGTCTCCTGGAATGTACACTGCACGAAGGGACCTCAGGTGCTTCTGACTCCATAGCAGGAGGTGGCGAGCGAGCTGCGACATCCGACGTGAGCGTAGACCACCCTGGTGGTTGATATACGCTACTGTAGCGGTGTTGTCTGAACTGACAAGTACATGTTGACCTTTGAGCAGTGCTCGAAAGCGGTGCAGGGCCAGGCGTACTGCCAGCAGCTCGAGGCAATTGATGTGCATGAGGCGCTGGGGTCCTGTCCAGGAACCCGCGGCTGCATGCCCATTGCACATGGCTCCCCAACCCGTGGTGGATGCATCCGTGGAGACAACGAGATGCCTGGAAACTCGCTGAAGCGGGACACCCGCTCGTAAAAGCTGAGGTTCGACCACGGGAAGAAGGTTTGGCGGCACGCTGGAGTCACTGGAACTCGGAGCGAGCCGTGATGCCATGCCCACCTCGGGACTCGATCGCGAAGCCACAGCTGAAGCGGTCTCATATGAAGCAGTCCGAGCGGCGTTGCCGCGGCTGCGGATGCCATATGCCCCAGGAGCCTCTGAAAAAGTTTCAGTGGAACCGCACTCTTGCCTTCGAACTATCGAAGACAAGTCAGCAGTGAGTGCGCGCGCTCGTTAGTGAGCTGCGCGGACATGGCGACCGAGTCTATCTCCATTCCGAGAAAAGAGATCCTCTGCACGTGGCAAAGTTTGCTCTTCTCTCGGTTGACCCGAAGGCCCAGACGGGCTAAGTGCCGGAGCACCAGGTCTCTGTGTTCGCAAACCTGTTCTCGAGAGTGTGCCAGAATTCAGTCAATCGTCGAGATAGTTCAGGATGCGAACCCCGTGTTCGCAAAGGGGAACAAGGGCTGCCTCGACAATCTTCGTGGAGACGCGAGGTGACAGAGCTAACCCGAATGGGAGAACCGCGTACTGATACGCCTGGCCTTCGAAAGCAAACCGAAGAAACGGTCTGTGTCGAGGCAAAATGGAGACATGAAAGTACGCGTCCTTCAGGTCGATCGCTGCAAACCAATCCTGAGGCTGGACGCATTCGAAAATGCGTTCGACTGTGAGCATTTTGAACGGCATATGATGGAGAGTACGGTTCAAAATGCGTATATCCAGGATCGGTCGTAACCGACCGGTCTTCTTGGGGACAATGAAGTAGGGGCTGTAAAACCCGATAAAAAAGAAAACGTCTCAGTTACTAGTGTCAAGGAGTGACGGAAGATGGGGGTTTCGCATAGAAAGCCAATCCTCTTCGAGTATTTAACAACGAGCCAATGGCATGAAAATGCCTTGGGGCTGCGGAATTTGCATAGCGTACTCTGCCCCACCGCGTGGGTATAAAAGGAGGAAGTGAACGCAACCGCATTATGTCTTCGCTGAGGAGCCGAGACTGAACTCAGGCGTCACCCAGCGGTACAGCAAAAGTGGCAAGGAGATGTAACGTCTCCGTTCCCTGACTCAGGGAACGAGGGTTACACTAGTAACCGAGACGTTCCCTTTCGTAGTCACTCCGAGTTATGTCAAGGAGTGACGGAGAATGGGGGTCTGTGCCATCATGCCATCTTATAGCTGTCTTCCAGTGCCCTGCGAAAGTCTAGACCCCTGAACCTAGGTTATAACCAGGAGGTCCCACTTTGACACAGGAATACCAAGGTACACTGGGAAACATATCCCGGGAGGGACATGCTACCAGATGCCTACCGAAGGGAGGACTTAACGAATACGCATGTGGCTGCATAGGGACTACACATGGAGATCACTGGAGGGCCAACCGCAGGTGGCTAGACTTTTAACTCCAGGGGTGGCAGATGGCTTGCCGAGGGAAGACACCTGCTCAGAGAGGCTTACCGTGGAGAATACACATGAGACAGTTACCAGAGGGAACCGTGCACACAGAGGCACCTAGCCGGCACCATAGCGTTTTTCGTTAGAGCAGTGGTGCCCGCATCATGAGTGCTGGAGGACTCAGGGTTAGCCGAGGCTACCTGAGGAATATCGCACTTATCCAATCCGAGGAGTGGAATGGCGAGCAAGCGAAGAGTCAAAGTCACACCAAGGGGGCACGGTCGAACCTTGCTGCTGGTAAGACAAAGCAATAGTGTCCACTATCCAGTGAGACAGCCGTTGCTTTGAGAGAGCCCTTCCCTTCTGGCTCCCCCCATGAAGAAACGGTCTGTGTCAAGGCAAAATGGAGACATGAAAGTAGCGCGTCCTTCAGGTCGATCGCTGCAAACCAATCCTGAGGCCGGACGCATTCGAAAATGCGTTTGGCTGTGAGCATTTTGAATGGCATACGATGGAGAGTACGGTTCAAAATGCGCAGATCCAGGATCGGTCGTAACCCACTGGTCTTCTTGGGGACAATGAAGTAGGGGCTGTAAAACCCGGTAATGATGTAAAAACCTCATGATGACCCAACGGGACAGCCCGGGGAGCTCTAACCAAGCTCCCAGGAATTGGACCAATGGGGTCATGCGAACCACAGATGTCCCCCCAGATGGGCAGCGAGACGGGAGACCGGCATGCGTCCTGGCAGTTACCCCGTGCGGATGCACAGTCAAACCCGGTTCCCTTAAAGAAGAGACCAGGGAAGGACCAGCATTCCACGGGGGTCTGTTCTGTCGGGGATCTGGCGATAGAGGGGGAGCGGCGAGGAACAATGCACGCTCCCTTCCGCACCCTCAGAGACAGAGAGGAATGAGAGGGTCGACGTGCCAGGACGTTGAGCGCACTCATTGCTGTCTGTGTGCTCAGTGATGATATCAAGTCTTTCTTTAACCAACTGGGTGAGCAGCGGGGAGCTGAGAACAAAAGATTCTCCCCCGGCCCTCCACCGGGGGAAGGAGGGGGCCTGCTACCACCTCCTGAGAAACACTCGATGTCATCACTGAGCAGCCCGTCTCAGGAACGCCGCTTCGCCTGGCGTTTAGCTGGGCGTGCGGCTTGAGGGGGCTGTGACGCCGGCCTGCGGCCTCCTCCACGACACCTCCGGGTCGAAGGCTGCTGCTGGGGAGGCGCGGGAGGGAGGGGAGCCGCAGGGGGCGTCCTCGGCGGGAAGCAGAGGGAGGCACCGCAGCCGACGGCTGGGTGGAGGCAGCAGCTGACCGTCAGGGCAGAATATGTCTAATGGCCTCCGTCTGCTTCTTGTCAGTCGAGAACTGCTGGGCAAAGTCCTCGACCGCACCGCCGAATAGGCCCACCTGGGAGAGGGGGGCGTCGAGCAGACTAGTCCGCTCGGCGTCCTTTGTGTCTGCCAGGTTAAGCCAAAGGTGGCGCTCCTGGACCACGCTAGTGGACATCACCTGACCAACGGAGCGGGCGGACACTTCAGTCACCCGGAGAGCGAGGTCAGTGGCCGCCCGCAGTTCGTTGAAGGCCGATTGGTCAGTCCCCCCTCGTGCATATCTCTGAGCAGTTTTGCTTGAAATACTTGCAATGTGCTCATCGCATGTAGGGCGGAGGCTGCCTGTCCCGCCGCTCTATAGGAACGCGCCGCCCATAGACGAGAACCTACAGGCCTTGGATGGGTGCTTAGGAACCCCACGGGAGGAGGCGCTCTGCTGACACGCTCCACCGGAGGAATCCCAGCGTACCAGGGCCGTGCAGAGACCTCTGGAGGGGCAGGTGCTCAAAGTATAAAATGGGGCACATGGAAACAAGGCTTTAAATAGGGCTGTGCTCAAAATTTCAATACAGTAATATATCAATACAGATGATTCTGCATTGATATACAGCAGCAAATGCATTGATGCAGTTTTGAAAAAGAAACAGAACAGAAAAGACAAATTTAAAGTTTAAAATGTAAAAAAAATATTTATGTGCTCTATATACATTATAACTCTGGGATTAGAAACTGAAGCATCTTAAATTGTCCCAACCTGATGGCTTTTTCTTCTCTATTATACAGAATAATAAAGAACAGCTGTTATAGTGAACTGTATAGGACAAAATCAACGTGGCCCATTTTTCGTGCAGTACAGTATAGTTTTATTTAATGGCATTTCAGCATCTGTGGCTATTTTCATGGCAAAAACTGATTTACAAAAATACAAGAGTTACATTTTATACAATGAAAATAAAAACAAAGCAAACAGAAACAGCAATTAATACTTTACAAGATTTTTTAACATTAATGTGATACCTGTTTTGGTAAATTCTTACTAAAGTCCTTAAGTGAGTTTGCTGCCTGTTGTTGTTGTTACTGCTGCTGCTGATACTGCTGGAGTTGATCTGAGACTGTAGTAGACATTAAAATAAACAGAAATATAGGGTATGAGCTGATTAAACCACTTTTATGTGACCATGACAAGATGTAAAGATTGCTGACAGTGTTTTGAACTGGCTCACTAGTTCACTGACCTGCTAAAGCTACAGATTCTGCCCAGGCTGCTATAGTATAATAATACAATAATAGTATATAATATACTAGGGGAGATGTTCTCAGAGGCTTCTGCACACAAACAAAGATACTAACTGGCAAGCGAGCCTATGTGATAACTTACCAGAGTTGTGATAATAATTTTTATGGCACTCCACGTTTTTTAAATAAATACTAGCCTATAATAATAATAGTTTAAAGTAAAAATAATAGCTTTTAGTCAAATAACACCCCTCCACGCCCGTGAAACTTTTCTCCCTCAAACAGCAAGATAACGCTACTTCTACAGCCTACACACAGCAATACAAACAATATCTCTCATGCTCTCTTCACGTCGTTTTAGTAAAATAATAAGTAAACAAACATCAAAATCACTTCCCTGAGAATAGAACACCACTTACCAGCAGCCGCAAGAGTTGAAGATATCCTCTGGGAATGCGCGATTGCGCGTAGCCACGCGAAATTAAAAAATGCGCGTGCAGCATGAGGAATCGTCCCGGATGAGTTCGTCAGGTGAAAGGTCATCATGTGGCTCATTTTATTTATGGCTAAATTATTATTCAAACGGTTTACTACTAGTTAGATGGGGCAGGCATCCACAAAAGTGCCTTTAAATAAAAAAAAAAGGAGAGGAAATTTTGTCTTGACAAAAGGGCACTTTGGGCACCAAGGGGCAAAAGGGCAGGTGCTCGAGCACCCAACGCCCCCCTCTCTGCACGTGCCTGCAGCGTACCCACGGGCAGCCGCACCATCAAGGGGAGGAAAGGCGGGGGAAGCTGGAGCGCGCTCTCGTGAGGTCAAAGGGGCCTTCCAAGTGCGCGTCGAGTTCCGCATGCAGCTTGGGGAAAAGGGAATTGGGGTCGGCTGTGGTCTTGCGGCGGCAGCCTTCCCCAAAAAACAATTATCCATCCGCGAGAGATCGGGGCAGGGCGGAGGGTTCCACTCTAACCCGATGCTCGCGGCGGCCCGAGAAAGCATGGCCGTCATCTCGGGATCAGACATGGACAACGCTGGCACTCCCGAGGGAGGCAACGCAGCCGCATCCTCACTTCCCGAGGACTCAAGCCCGCCCTGTGATTCTGCGATCGACATCACATCATCCTCTGGAGCGCCGAAACGAAACCGACGGTGCCTGTGAACAGGCAGACGTCAATACCATTCAGCGCTCGCTGGCTCTACAACTGTGGCGGGAGGTGTGGCCCGAGGTTCTCTCATCGGGTTTTTGTTCCACACCGTCACCGTCAGATCACCCTGTCCGTCGAGTCGAAGAGCTTCTAGAAGAAGAAGCAGAATGAGTAGCGGGCACGGGGACTCTCACTTTAGTAAGATCATTGAGTCTCGATCGCAGTGTAGAAATGGTCATATTCCCACAGAAGGAACATGACTCATCCACAAACGCTGCTGCTGCATGCTGAATGCCCAGACACACAGAACAACGTGACCATCAGAGGACAAAATGAATCGACTCGCACCCAGAGGCGAGCCATCTTTAAAAAGACGTGCCACGTGCAGCTCTTTTAAATGAGAGGAGGAAATTCACTCTTCTAGCGCTGAGGCGACCAGGGAGAAGCGCAAAGTCTGGCCGACCACTGTACAGATCGCAGGCAATGCAGAATCCCGCTGGGTACCGCCGTCACACCAACACTGAAGAGGACGCTCGTCTCGAAGAGTTTTTATCGGTGAGAATGGCTTAAGGAGTGAAGAAGTCTCTTGGCTCTGAAGCGAAAACATACTGCGGTTGCATTCACTTCCTCCTTTTCATACCCACGCGGTGGGGCGGAGTAAGCTATGCAAATTCTGCATCCCCAAGGCATTTTCATGCCATTGGCTTGTTGTTAAATACTTGAAGAGCATTGGCTTTCTATGCGAACCCCATTCTCCATCACTCCTTGAAGGAACTCGGAGTGACTACGAAGGGAACTTAAAATTTCCAGTTGTTCCCAAATCTTCAGTTATTAAGGCCATAAGCTCAACAATTATTTAGCCGCCTAACAAAATCATATGCCATCATATGTGCAGCATTTTACACCATAGGCTCTGCTGAGTAAATGTGCAATTTCATGAAAATGGGTTCAAAATAACATTAACTTTCTTTGTAAAGAAAAAAAAACAATAACTGAGACTCATATTAAAAATCTATTGTGTTTCACAGAAGAAGAAAGTCAAAGGTTTGGAGCGGATGGTGAGTGAAATACTAATATTTTTTTCTGCTCTATTATTCATATCAGATGAAAGGAGCTTAATTGTTTACCCGCTGATCGGCTGTTCGCAGCTAAAGGGGACTCTGTCACCTGTTTTGATCTGTGCGTTCGTGTATAGATAGGTGTTTTTGGTAAAAAAATACAAATAAAAAATAAAACTAAATTACATTTGTCAAACTCCTGTACGCAGGGTAGAGTATTATTACTAGTTTTGTGTTTTATACGAAGCTACAGCTGTACGCAGTTGTATTGTAATTATGAGTCAACCTATGTGTTGTTATTGTCATGCTACCATGCATCCTTGGGATGGACACCAGGAGTGTCCATCATGTCTGGGTATGGCCCATTTGCTGGAGGACATTGAGAGACCATGTCCGCGCAGCTGAGTTCTCCCTACAAGAAAGGGTGCAAAGAGCAAGACTTTTTAAACAAGCAACTAATGATAGAGGAGCATCAGCATCAATGGCTGAGGCACGCTCCCTTAAACGGAGACGGGAAAATTCTCCTGTTGAGGTTAATGATGGATCTACCTGTTCTGATGGAAGAAGGTCAAGGGCTTCAGATCTAAAAAGCCCACACCGACCTATTTGCATCAGTCGAGAAAACTCACTGCAAGATGTGGTTCTCTCTGAACGGCCAAGGTGGGCCTTTGGGACTGGATGCACTGTCTCACGAGTGGCCGGGAGGTCTATTATACGCTTTTCCTCCCCTACCATTGATTCCTCATGTGCTCAAACGAGTGGATCAGGGACATTGTAGGGTCTTACTAATCGCCCCAAAATGGCCAAAGAGACATTGGTTTCCACTTCTCCTACGTCTGGTACAGGGCCATCCATGGAAACTGCCAAATGAGAACAGACCTTCTCTCTCAAGTCGAGGGTCAGATCTGGCACCTCGAATCCAAACACGTTACAACTCTGGGTTTGGCCCCTACTCAGCCCCTCTCTTGTCAGCTGGATGAGGCAGTAAAGAAAACCATAAACAATGCTAAAGCACCTTCCACTTGGGATAACTACTCGAGCAAGTGGCGTGTGTTCTCTAACTGGTTTCAGGACAAGAGCTTGGACCCCACGAATTGTGATCTTGATTCTGTTCTATGTTTTCTTCAGTCACTTTTAGACTCTGGAAGAAAAGTCAACACAGTGAGAGTTTATGTAACGGCTATATTTCTCATTTTCACAGTTTGGTGGAAGGCTTGTCCATTGGTAAACACATGTTGGTTACTCAATTTTTCAAAGGGGCATGTCGCCTCTATCCAGAAAAAAGACTTAGACCACCATCCTGGGATCTTCCCATGGTTCTACAATCACTGACTAGAGCCCCGTTTGAACCATTGGCCCAAGCGGATCTTAAATCGTTAACATGGAAAACAGTTTTCCTTCTTGATATCTGTTCAGCAAAAAGAGTGGGTGAGATACATTCTCTAACAGTAAGTGAAGACTGTCTAGGGTGGAAAGCAGACTATTCAGGGGTCTCTCTTGGCCGAACCCTGCTTTCTATCTAAAGTTCTTAATACTGGATCGATCAATCAAGTAATTGAACTTGCAGCATTTCAACCTGATCCTGATCTCCCCTGTACAGAGTTTGATCTTACTACCTTATGTCCAGTTCGAGCACTTCACACATACATTGAGCGCGCAGAGTCGTTATGACATTCGCACACTCAGTTGTTTCTGTTTTGATAAGAAAAGTGATGGAAAACCCGCCTCGAAACAGCATCTATCTCATTGGATAGTAGACACAATTGCTTACGCATACTCCAGTAAGAGTTTACCAGTTCCATGGAACCTGGTAGCTCATTCTACCAGGACCCTGGCCACATCATGGGCAGCACTGAAGGGGTAGCACTGAAGTGAAGAAGACATATGAAGACATATGACTTCTTCACAACAGACATATGTGCAGCCGCATCATGGAGTACCTTGTGCCAGGTATTACAGGGTCAATGTGGCGGACCCACAGACGCTTGGGTCCACAATTCTGCTTTCGGCCGCTAAGCAGGGATGTAAAGAAGGGGAGACTTCCATCCCTCGTGACCTTGATGGCACTAGTCATCCAAGGTAAGACTGTGGTGACGGTCTGAGTGAGGTCGAAATAGATCGTAAGTTATGACTATGAATCTATGAGACCGAACGATGACCGTCACCATTTCTTGTCACTCGGGATGAACTGAGACGTTCCAGGCAAAGAGGAAGTGTTCGGTTCATCCGGATGTTTTATAGGGAACCAACCACTTGGGGTCAGTCATCTGACATTGTTTACATTAGGTCTCGAGGAGAGCTAGTAGAATGGCGTCATTCAAGGTAAGACCGTGGTGACGGTCATCGTTCGGTCTCATAGATCCATAGTTATAGTCATAACTTACATTCTATAAAGTAAATATTCAGCAGAAGCGCATTAATTACACGTAAGAAGGGTGTCGGGAACGTTTGAATCTATTATTTGTGTGATTTTGTTGACTAAACTTACCTGAAAGTAGTGATAACAAGCGAGAGACTGTTTGTCAGCTGATGACATTTCCAGAATGAATGAGAATGAAGGGTGGCGATCCAATCAGCGGGCGGCGGCTTGACCTACTCTACTTCCGGTCGCCATTTTGTGAAATAGGCCTATCAAAAAACAACCTTTAAAAACATAAATCAAGCATTAATCCAACTAATACGTCTATAACGTTTATGTAAACATGTATACACAATGATATATAACGTATGGTAAAAATAAATTTTGGGGTTACCGTCATCAGGAATTACAGGCATTTACTGCTGTATATATAGCTTCGAGAACCCACAAAACTGTTGCAGTTACACGAATGGCCTAGGTTGGATGAGGCCTGCACCCAGGCTTGAGCATGGTAACTAAAGGATCCTTTGATTGGTAAACCACCTACTTAGTGGTGTATCGAAACATCCTTTTCTTCCTTTATTTACCACATCTTTTGCACATAGTGCATGATGCAGAACTCAAACCCAAAACTACCCCGTTTTCAAATTAAGACATTTATAACACTTTTGAGAAAATGTGAGCATATTTACGACATTAAACGTATTTAAGACTGAAGGACAGTGGTGAACCCTGGTATTGACGGAATTCCGCCTTAGGCTCTTCTCGTAGTGATGGAGAAATTTAATCTCTCATTATTTTATGAACTGTATTACTGAATGGAAAACTAAATACATTATTAATAAGTATATTGTCTCACATTTTAACTATATGAAGATTCCTTATGTATTATTCAATATATTGTAATATATTAACACCATATATATATTATTCTGTAATATATTTTCAAATAAGCTGTGAAACCATTCATATATAGGGCAATATACCTCATTTGTGGAGACAGTAAAAGCAACAGGAATTGGGACCGCATCTTTCTTTAAAGTACTTTGTGACTTGTTTTTGAAATCTAACGTGTGGATTTTACCTTGAAAAGACGTTGAGGTTAAAATACAGCAAGATCAAAAGTTAATCAGGCTTTAAGGGTTCAATTTTGGCAGGAGAGAGAATGGGCTCTATCAGAGAATGTTTCCTCCGCTTTAATCTCCCCAACCGGAAACTGAAGAGAATCCTTGCGTCAAATGCGAATTTATGCGTGCATATAGCCCATTCTTGCTGGACAGCCAATAGGAAGGTTTAAAATTTGCCCGCTACCACCACTTATTAGCATTTTGTGCAACTAATTAACTAGTAAAGTAAAATACACTTTAATAGTTAACTAGTGGGCATTTTGGCTTTCACTAGTTAACTAGTAAGGTTTAAAATGTTTTACTCGTTAAACTAGTAAGGTCTAAAAAATCATCATCAACTAGTTAACTAGTTACATTGTAGTGCCCTGTAGATGTTTTTGTAACCACAGCCTTCTTCTCTGGGCTTTTGTAAGAGCTTTTTTGTCTTGACCATATTTGCTACTCAACATCGGCACATGCATTGGATAAATCTATGCATGGATATGAATCTACTTAATTGTCAGTATAGAGTCCCCAAAGGTTTATAATAACCTCTAGTAATAGTATAGCATAAAGAAGATATTTTGATAGATACCTAATCTCATTTGTTTTATTTTTAGAATGATGAAATGCTTACGCATGGTGAATGTTAATGTAAATGTTAAAGATACCTATACAATTTGCATCCTGAAGTCTGTTCAGCTAAACACAGGCAGTTACAAAGAAATAACGGTAACCCTTTAGAATACAGCCCAGAAAGTACTGTGTAATTAAATCGATTTAACAGTCGTAACCTTTGGTAAATATAGTGTACCTATAACGTACTTACAATATAAGTATAAGGGAACAATATTTTAAGTTTGTGGAAGAAAGGGGTAACAACCAGGATAAATAAAAAAAAAATTTATACCGTAAGTATTATAGAACTAAGGGGAACCTATTTTACTATTATGATACAACAATCTCACATTTGGGTGCAATTTAGCAAAACATACCATTTTGAAATAATGGTGAACCAGTACGCACTGTATGGGCTTTATAAAAATTACAGGGTATATATTGATGGATTTATAAAGTAATCTTCTAAACAAAAGTGCACTGAAAACGAAAACTATTGCAACTTTTGCTTAAATATTGGGGAAAGATGTGTTTCATGTACTGTAGGTGCTTGTTGTTACCCTCTTGTTTCATGTAGTTACAGGGTAAGTGTGACATTGCGGGCTGTAAATTAAAGTGGTGTTTGTTACCCTCTTGTTCCATGTAGTTACTGGGTAAGTAGAATAAAAATGCATACACACAATCTTATATCACTGCTTGGAAACCTTTATTTATTCTACAAGCACCACTTACCATGTAACCACATGAAACCAGATATATTTCCCAGTATATTTTTAAAAAATTGCAATAGAAAAATTTTTTTTCAAGAGAAGCTTTTCTTCCCTTGAAACATGCTAGCCGAACTTAAATATCTGCACTTTTGATATACATTTTTTATTTTATATTTATTTTTTATAGATGTATCCTGTCATTTTTAAAAAGCCTACAGTATCTATTGATACACAATTGCTATGAAGGGTTGGGGTCAGAATCATCCCTTGCCTCTTCAGTTTAAGTATAAGTATATCCTTTTATGATTACATTATTCTTATAATAATCATTAATCGAGTCATAATCATTCTGTTTGTAATGAATGTTTAACATATAGTTTTTAAGTATACTTTTATGCCTAATTCTCTCATGAATGTCTTTTGACTCTTTTTGACTAATCTGTAGTGACCCTGAGCTGGAAATGTAATACAGGCTCTTGGGTTTCGGGAGTGTTTGTCGAAGTCTAATATATAGGTCTGTTGCCTTCTGACTGACCCTAGCAAGGGGCAGAGGTCAGCTTCTGCATGGCCATACGTTTTCTTCGGGACAGAGATCGGCATCTGTTGACCATATGTTTTTCTTCATCACTTATATTATGCTATTTTGTATTACTTATATCCCTTAAGAAATAAAGGAATTGTTATTTCTTCTGTCTGGAGATGGAAGGCTGTATCAGTATGTTGTGCGTCATTTGATATGATAATAAGAAATCAAGTCTGTACAATCTTGCTAGGCCTGGATCCTATTGGTCTTGGTGTATGTTGAATGTTCTGTGCAGATCATGTGAGACGGGTCCCAGCTCTCCTGACGCTCTTCGATGGCACCTGTGAGGTCATTGCTGGACTGTACGTGACTTGGGGGACAGCTATCAAGATTGATGTCAACATGCCCTTCTATCTGTGTCTAATTGTTTAGACTTTATGTTCTCTTAGCCAATCAGAAGTGAATGTTTATGCCTGGTATGCCCTTGAAAACAGTATAACTGGTGTAAGATTTTTGTGTAAGGTACGGGCGGCCTACAAACTCCTGTGTGAGTCTTGAAGCTGACTTCTGCTGATGAAACTGCAAACTATGTTCAGTAAACTTTTCTTTAATTTTTTATAATTCTGACTCCGGGTCTTCATTCTTCATATCTGGTTTTGGGTCCTTTAACTGTTAACCCCTAACAGCTACAAAAAGGTACGCAGTGAATGTTCTCATTAAATTGCTCCCAAATAAGATTTTTGTATCTTAATAGTAGAATAAGTTCCCTTAGTTCTATAATACTTACAGTATAAATATATATTTTTTATTTCTCCTAGTTGTTACCCCTTTATTCCCCAAACTTAAAATATTGGTCCCTTATACTTACATGTAAGTACTTTATAGGTTCACTATAATTACAGAAAGTTACACTGTAAATTCTTCTTAATTACACAGTACTTTCTGGGCTGTAATCTAAAGCGTTACCGAAATAACTTATTAATGGAAGAAATCCAAAATAGGCCTATATACTTGACTCAATTTCTTTTTTTAGGAATCGCGTGAAGCTGGCATGAAACGAAAATTCCACGTCTTGTAAAGTCATGTTACAGATCTTATCATGAACAATTAATCCATGTAGATTCCTTTTTAGGGCCCGAGCACCGACGGTGAGAGAACCCTATTGTTTTTGCTCTGTTTATTCTTCTACTTTTTCTTTTAAAGAATCGCTTTTTAGAGTGCCTAAATGTGCTCGAAAACTCATGAAACTTTGCACCAGCTTCAGAAGTGGTCTCTTGGAGCATAGCCCTAAGCACAACAGGAAGTCAGCTATTTTGAACTTCCTCCTAGATTTTGTGCATTTTTCGTAATTTCAAGATGTTATACTTTAACGAACTCCTGAGAGTTTTGATCTGATCATCTTCAAATTTGGTGAGTGTAATCTTAAGGCCTTTGTGACGTTAAATTGCGAAGATCTTGAGTTTTCGTGGAAGGGTGTGCCCTTGGCGGCCTGACAAATGTACACCCAATTTCTGCCTTTTGGTGATTTGTGCATGAATATGTCTAACAGTTAAATAATGCTTGCAGTTCCAATGTTGCTAGGCAACCACAGACAGCCTGCAGTAACTCAGGCATACAATGTCTGATCTGCCACAAACTTCACATGTTTGATAAGAGTCCTGTCCTGGGGATCGTTCTTCGGACGTTGCTTAAAACATCTGAGATCAAATGAGACATCTAAGATGATATCATCGTGCTAATCATGCTAATTGGGTTCTTCGAACACACCTGTTGTTGATGATTACTATCGCTGGACTGAGTTATCCATAGATAGGCTATGTATATAAAGGCTAAATGTGTTACGCGGAGTTTCCATCGTCATCACCGCGGCCATCTTGTCACAGGTAAGCTGATGTATGAGTGGTCAACACGAACACAAATACTCTTATCTCGTTGAAATCTTGACGGATTTACAAACGGTTTGGTTTCTTACAAACGTTATTAACGAGGCTATAATTATCTGGATGATTATTTATTTTTACACTTATTTTTCATAAGTATGCTGTTTCATAGCTACATCTCTGACGTTTACAAACAAACCAAACCGTTTGAAAATCTGTAGAAATTTGAGCAAGTGATAGTTATTAAAATAGTACATGTACCATTAACACAATGTTACGAGTGAGCGAGCTGCCCGAGACAAGATGGCCACCAGCGAATTTTTTTTTTTTGCAGGATGGTAGGGGAAGACTCATCAATATTCATTAGGGAACTCATCCCTGATTGGTCTTAACCCCAGTGACGGTTAGGTTTAGGGGCGGGGTTAGGGGTAGGTCATCAGTCCTCAGTGATGGTTAGGTTTAGGGGTGGGGTTAGAGGTAGACCAATCAGGGATGAGTTCCCTAATGAATATTGATGAGTCTTCCCCTACCATCCTGCAAAAAAATATTGCTGGCCGCGATGTGCAGACATCGACCTCCATTGGCCAGCAGCGCGTGAGCGCGTACGACACATCTAGCCTTTATATACCTATAGAGAGCCTAAGTCCCGCCCCTCCGCTTCCGGTTCATGGGACCTTATCTCGGAGAAATAATGCATGGTAGTCAATGGCGAGAGATAACTTATCTTTTTATTCCGTCTGAACTGTGTCCTGGATTACACATATGATGTTTGTCAATTTAAAAGATAATTATGAAAGCCAAGAAGTTCGCAGTTCGTCATAAAACAGAAGAGTAACTTTTAGTTTTATGTGAAAAACCCTCAATGAACTACATCTCCCGGGAGGCGAAACAACGAGCAAGATCAGCTTCTGTGTGTGTGTGTGCAGTCTGGAACAACACACTCATGACGGTAACGTTACGATTATAACGTAAGACTATAGAAACAATGACATAGCCTCAGTAAAGTTCGCTTCATTCATTGAGAGAAAATGTGCGCCTTTGGGGTTTGTAGTCTTTGTAATTACGTATTTTCACAGTCTTATATCTCAACAGTTTTACATCAAACTGCGACTTTCTTGACTTTAAAATGTATATTTTAAATTGACAAACATCATATGTGTAATTCAGGGATCAATTTAAACGAAATCAAAATATTTGTTATCTCTCGCCATTGACTACCATACAATATTTTTCCAGTGGTGGAAAGAGTACTGACAAATTGTACTTAAGTAAAAGTATTGCTACTTAAGTAATAATTTACTTGAGTACAAGTAGAAGTACTGAAAAATAATATGACTCAAGTAAGAGTAAATAAGTAGTTTGCTTAAAAACTACTCAAGTAACTACGTTTACAAAGTACTTTAGTATTTTTCTATTTTTACCCAAAATGAGGAGATGATAGCGAAATGGAGCGCTAAACACTCTCATGTCATCTATTTCATTCATACTGAAGGCTCAGTACTGATGCATAGAAGTATTAAACTTACAAATTTCAGGAAATGCCTTTTATGGATGTTATAACATGCAAATAGTGATGTTTTGACTGATGAAACATGGAGACAAGCACATTATAGATATAATATTTCTGTGTTTATCAAACTATCAGGTATTTTCAAAAGAATGATGTATGTCTTTAAAAGGATAGTTCACCTAAAAATTAAAATTAGCCCACGATTTACTCTCCCTCAAGTCATCTTAGAAAATATGACTTTCTGCTTTTAGTCGAATACAATCAGAGTTGTATTAAAAAATGGTCTGGCTCTTCCAAACTTTATAATGGCAGTGAATGACTGGAGAAAATTTGAAGCCCAAAAAAGTGCATTCATCCATGATAAAAGTGCTCCACATAGACTACTAGCTTTCTCTGTTGTCAAGAGCATTTTTTTATTACTAATTTTGAAAAGAAAGTCCAGGTAAGATCATTTGAATGTTTTGATTTGAATCATTCATAATTGAAAGCAAAGAAGGTTAATTGAGAGGTCCGATAAAAAAGTTATGAAAAACAATAAAACAGTATGAATAAAAAATTCCCAGTAAAAAAAAAAAAAAAAAAATTAAGTGGGGTATGGTTAACATGTTAAATTAAATGATATTTTTTTCGCTGTAGCACCTATGGTTGTAGCCTACCGAAAATGTGCTGGGAGCTCACTGTTGCTATAGGAATGAACTAGGGGAGCGCGGGGCACAACGTAACGCGGGCTAGTTGTAACACACTTGTTTTAAATACTTCCACACATGCTGGCATGACGAAACTTGGTGTATTTACTAGTTGCCATTTCAACACTTTATAGAGAAAAAAATTGCGCCAAAATTCCAAAATCTTTGTAAGATATCACTGAACATTTATAGAGAGCCTAAGTCCCTCCCCTTCCGGTCGACCACCATGGGACCTTATATCGGAAAAATATTGTATGGTAGTCAATGGCGAGAGATAACAAATATTTTGATTTTGTTTAAATTGATCCCTGAATTACACATATGATGTTTGTCAATTTAAAAGACACATTTTAAAGTCAAGAAAGTCGCAGTTTGATGTAAAACTGTTGAGATATAAGACTGTGAAAATACCGTAATTACAAAGACTACAAACCCCAAAGGCGCACATTTTCTCTCAATGAATGAAGCTAACTTTACTGAGGCTATGTCATTGTTTCTATAGTCTTCCGTTATAATCGTAACGTTACCGTCATGAGTGTGTAATTCCAGATCGCACACACACACACACAGCAGCTGATCTCGCTCGTTGTTTCGCCTCCCGGGAGATGTAGTTCATTGAGGGTTTTTCACATAAAACTAAAAGTTACTCTTCTGTTTTATGACGAACTGCGACTTTCTTGGCTTTCATAAATTATCTTTTAAATTGACAAACATCATATGTGTAATCCAGGACACAGTTCAGATGGAATAAAAAGATAAGTTATCTCTCGCCATTGACTACCATGCATTGTTTTTCCGAAATAAGGTCCCATGAACCGGAAGCGGAGGGACTTAGGCTCTCTATTTAACCATAGCAAAATACATTTCTTACTTAAGTTAATTTTTCATCTCTATTTTTTGTGTTTATTAAAAATTAGACAAATCTGATATTATTTTAATCTCCAATCTGTTGTTAAACAGTTGATATAGTTCTTTAATGCTTTGCTAACTAGCAGAAGACACTAGCAGGGTTTAAACCCCAGTTGTGCAGTTGGGGCATGTTGTAACACTGTGTTACAATGTGCCCCTATTAGAAATATGCTATTATATTCTATACTTTTATGAATTCTATTGGGAAAACATGAGAAACATGTAAATAAAGACTGAGAGTCAATGTTCAGAAATTTTTAAGTATTATTGTGTTTTGAACTATGCTGTATAGCTGTGTTTTCTGATATGTTTTTTGTCAAATTCAAAAATTCGTTTATTTTAAATTATTAAAAAATGCCATTATTTTATATGAAAAAGTTAATAATTGTATTTTAATAAGAAAATATTTTGGTTTGACTTGTATATTTTTTTGATTAGATGAGATGACATTTGAAGCTGTTATATGGTGATGTTACAATGTGCCCCTCACATGTTACAATGTACCCCACCTATGGGGCATGTTGTCACATTTCACTTCCATTCTTTCAGGGTAAATCAAGAAAAAAGTATACACTGTATCAATAAAACAAAACCACATAATTGTACTTGACATGTGGGAAATTAATGTGGGGAAAAAAAACTCTAAACCCTAAGTAGATTTACACAAATTGACAAAGTCAAAAAGTGTTACTTTGTGCCCCGCTCTCCCCTACACTTTTACATGCATTTGATTGACAGATAAATCATCATACGATCTTATTTCACTGTTTTTTCAGCTTTGTACAAATTTTGCTTCGTATATTTAGTTTAACTGTATTGTTAAACAGGGCAAGCTTTACCATTAATTGAACTGTGTGCATGTATTTTAGACACTTACATTGATCTTGCTCCGTCCATGTTATGAGCCGAGCTTTTTTATTTACTTCAACTGCTCAGTGCTCTGATATTATCAATGATATGACCCATTTCAGTAGTTGCCATAATTAAATATGAGCAGAATACTCACTTACATTCACTGAAATATTGAAACGTTAGCGCTACTGATTCAAAACATTAGCGCCAGTGATTGAATGTCAAACCCAAAGCGCGGCTTGAACGCCCCGCCCCCAGCCGAACTGGAGGTTTTGATTGGTTTTGCACCCGAGTCAGACCTTTCTGCTATTGGCTGAAGGGCTTCAGATCTGTCTGTTATTGGCTGAACTGCTTCAGATCTGTCTGTTATTGGCTGAAGCGCAGGGCTCCACCGCAGTAGTTTGAAAAGTGTCTGTCAAATATCAGCTTGCACTGTTGCTCCGTCGGCACCTTTCTCAAAGTACTCTGTACTTTTTATGAAAAATAAATGTAGAGAAGTTGAATACTTTATTTTTATTTTACTCAAGTAAGAGTAAAAGTACCACAATTTAATTATACTCAAGAAAGTACAAAAAATGAAAAAATCTACTCAAGTACTGTAACGAAAGTATTTGTAATTAGTTACTTTCCACCACTGTATTTTTCCGAAATAAGGTCCCACATCCCATGGTGGTCGACCGGAAGGGGAGGGACTTAGGCTCTCTATGGAGTTATCTGAGATAACTGCGCGTTCTCGCGTTGGTTTAAAAGGGGACATGTATATTGGCTGCTATTGGCTGTATATATACTGCTATTGGCTGTTCAGCATGGCCAAAGAACACGCCCAGTTTTCTCCCAAACGCTTTTAATGGAAGGTTATGCCAAATTTCAGTCTTTAATTAAAACGCCGGGAACACCTCAAAGTTTGCAAAAGCCAGGAGAGAGTGCTGGCAAAAGTAGCAGAGAAATTAAATGCGTTTGTGGTGGCCATGATAGATGTTTTAATAATTTATTATTATTATTTTATTTTCATAATTTCATAATTACTTTGTTCATTGTAATGTCGAGTCACCACACTATAATAATGGACATGGTGAAAGTGAAGTACAAAAATATTCTACTTAATGGTAATTTTACTAGGCCTTCTTATAGGCCTACTAGTCTCTTTTAAAAAGGCCCTGTTAAATAAATGATTGTTTGTTTATAAAAGCAAGGAAAAAGTCTAAAGAAAAAAAAAACGATGCTCCTCCACCCTGGTAGAAGAAGAGCTGACCCTCGGATTGAATGTGAATTGGACTGTCCTTTGGAGGAAGAGCTTTAATTTAATTGATGGCTTTAATTGATTTCTACAGTACTTGTGCCTATGCCTATTATTTCTGACAGGAGTCCACACGTACAGAAAGGCCTACCAGAAGAGTCTGCACACAGCAGTGATACAGAGGTGGGCAGTCTAGAGACAACTTTTCCTTTTTATTTGTTGCATGAGGCATGTGTGACACAAACGACACAGGGTGAAATTCGTTCCCTATGAGTCTTCAACAGAAAATTTTGAAAACAGTTTGCACTAGAAATAGAGCAGTGGTGGAAAGTAACTAATTACAAATACTTTCGTTACAGTACTTGAGTAGATTTTTTCATTTTTTGTACTTTCTTGAGTATAATTAAATTGTGGTACTTTTACTCTTACTTGAGTAAAATAAAAATAAAGTATTCAACTTCTCTACATTTATTTTTCATAAAAAGTACAGAGTACTTTGAGAAAGGTGCCGACGGAGCAACAGTGCAAGCTGATATTTGACAGACACTTTTCAAACTACTGCGGTGGAGCCCTGCGCTTCAGCCAATAACAGACAGATCTGAAGCAGTTCAGCCAATAACAGACAGATCTGAAGCCCTTCAGCCAATAGCAGAAAGGTCTGACTCGGGTGCAAAACCAATCAAAACCTCCAGTTCGGCTGGGGGCGGGGCGTTCAAGCCGCGCTTTGGGTTTGACATTCAATCACTGGCGCTAATGTTTTGAATCAGTAGCGCTAACGTTTCAATATTTCAGTGAATGTAAGTGAGTATTCTGCTCATATTTAATTATGGCAACTACTGAAATGGGTCATATCATTGATAATATCAGAGCACTGAGCAGTTGAAGTAAATAAAAAAGCTCGGCTCATAACATGGACGGAGCAAGATCAATGTAAGTGTCTAAAATACATGCACACAGTTCAATTAATGGTAAAGCTTGCCCTGTTTAACAATACAGTTAAACTAAATATACGAAGCAAAATTTGTACAAAGCTGAAAAAACAGTGAAATAAGATCGTATGATGATTTATCTGTCAATCAAATGCATGTAAAAGTGTAGGGGAGAGCGGGGCACAAAGTAACACTTTTTGACTTTGTCAATTTGTGTAAATCTACTTAGGGTTTAGAGTTTTTTTCCCCACATTAATTTCCCACATGTCAAGTACAATTATGTGGTTTTGTTTTATTGATACAGTGTATACTTTTTTCTTGATTTACCCTGAAAGAATGGAAGTGAAATGTGACAACATGCCCCATAGGTGGGGTACATTGTAACATGTGAGGGGCACATTGTAACATCACCATATAACAGCTTCAAATGTCATCTCATCTAATCAAAAAAATATACAAGTCAAACCAAAATATTTTCTTATTAAAATACAATTATTAACTTTTTCATATAAAATAATGGCATTTTTTAATAATTTAAAATAAACGAATTTTTGAATTTGACAAAAAACATATCAGAAAACACAGCTATACAGCATAGTTCAAAACACAATAATACTTAAAAATTTCTGAACATTGACTCTCAGTCTTTATTTACATGTTTCTCATGTTTTCCCAATAGAATTCATAAAAGTATAGAATATAATAGCATATTTCTAATAGGGGCACATTGTAACACAGTGTTACAACATGCCCCAACTGCACAACTGGGGTTTAAACCCTGCTAGTGTCTTCTGCTAGTTAGCAAAGCATTAAAGAACTATATCAACTGTTTAACAACAGATTGGAGATTAAAATAATATCAGATTTGTCTAATTTTTAATAAACACAAAAAATAGAGATGAAAAATTAACTTAAGTAAGAAATGTATTTTGCTATGGTTAAATAGAGAGCCTAAGTCCCTCCGCTTCCGGTTCATGGGACCTTATTTCGGAAAAACAATGCATGGTAGTCAATGGCGAGAGATAACTTATCTTTTTATTCCATCTGAACTGTGTCCTGGATTACACATATGATGTTTGTCAATTTAAAAGATAATTATGAAAGCCAAGAAAGTCGCAGTTCGTCATAAAACAGAAGAGTAACTTTTAGTTTTATGTGAAAAACCCTCAATGAACTACATCTCCCGGGAGGCGAAACAACGAGCGAGATCAGCTGCTGTGTGTGTGTGCTGCAGTCTGGAATTACACACTCATGACGGTAACGTTACGATTATAACGGAAGACTATAGAAACAATGACATAGCCTCAGTAAAGTTAGCTTCATTCATTGAGAGAAAATGTGCGCCTTTGGGGTTTGTAGTCTTTGTAATTACGTATTTTCACAGTCTTATATCTCAACAGTTTTACATCAAACTGCGACTTTCTTGACTTTAAAATGTGTCTTTTAAATTGACAAACATCATATGTGTAATTCAGGGATCAATTTAAACAAAATCAAAATATTTGTTATCTCTCGCCATTGACTACCATACAATATTTTTCCGATATAAGGTCCCATGGTGGTCGACCGGAAGGGGAGGGACTTAGGCTCTCTATAAATGTTCAGTGATATCTTACAAAGATTTTGGAATTTTGGCGCAATTTTTTTCTCTATAAAGTGTTGAAATGGCAACTAGTAAATACACCAAGTTTCGTCATGCCAGCATGTGTGGAAGTATTTAAAACAAGTGTGTTACAACTAGCCCGCGTTACGTTGTGCCCCGCGCTCCCCTAGTTCATTCCTATAGCAACAGTGAGCTCCCAGCACATTTTCGGTAGGCTACAACCATAGGTGCTACAGCGAAAAAAATATCATTTAATTTAACATGTTAACCATACCCCACTTAATTTTTTTTTTTTTTTTTTTACTGGGAATTTTTTATTCATACTGTTTTATTGTTTTTCATAACTTTTTTATCGGACCTCTCAATTAACCTTCTTTGCTTTCAATTATGAATGATTCAAATCAAAACATTCAAATGATCTTACCTGGACTTTCTTTTCAAAATTAGTAATAAAAAAATGCTCTTGACAACAGAGAAAGCTAGTAGTCTATGTGGAGCACTTTTATCATGGATGAATGCACTTTTTTGGGCTTCAAATTTTCTCCAGTCATTCACTGCCATTATAAAGTTTGGAAGAGCCAGACCATTTTTTAATACAACTCTGATTGTATTCGACTAAAAGCAGAAAGTCATATTTTCTAAGATGACTTGAGGGAGAGTAAATCGTGGGCTAATTTTAATTTTTAGGTGAACTATCCTTTTAAAGACATACATCATTCTTTTGAAAATACCTGATAGTTTGATAAACACAGAAATATTATATCTATAATGTGCTTGTCTCCATGTTTCATCAGTCAAAACATCACTATTTGCATGTTATAACATCCATAAAAGGCATTTCCTGAAATTTGTAAGTTTAATACTTCTATGCATCAGTACTGAGCCTTCAGTATGAATGAAATAGATGACATGAGAGTGTTTAGCGCTCCATTTCGCTATCATCTCCTCATTTTGGGTAAAAATAGAAAAATACTAAAGTACTTTGTAACGTAGTTACTTGAGTAGTTTTTAAGCAAACTACTTATTTACTCTTACTTGAGTCATATTATTTTTCAGTACTTCTACTTGTACTCAAGTAAATTATTACTTAAGTAGCAATACTTTTACTTAAGTACAATTTGTCAGTACTCTTTCCACCACTGAAATAGAGTTGCTTCAAAATAAACTTCAGAGTAAAATACACTATTTCACAGAGTACTATTGCTTACCTTGCATTATATCTTTTAAAAAGATGACTGAATAACTTCCTTTTCTTTACAAAGAACTATTGAAATAAAACTAAGCAAATAGAGTTTAGCAAATTTGTCTTGTCATTTATTTTAGGCTTAATTAAACTTTTTTTTCTCCTTTTCTGATGTTGGCAATGTTGTGTAATATGGCACATGCAATGTCACAGGCCCTGTCAGGTGCAACCCTCAGGCTTTTCAGACCCTGAAATCTTCCCTTTAGTTGGCAAAGCTCATTTCATTGTGTGCCCTTGTCCTAGAGCTGCATTGTAACTGGTCTGGGGTTTGGGTCAGGGAATGGGGTCATAAAACACCTGTCTCCATGCAGGATCCTGTTGTAATCACCTGTATAATGGAAAAATGCAGTTCTCAGCATAAGTGTATGTAATACCGTGAGTTTGATATTTATAATTTTCCTTACCACGTTCAAATAATGTGCATAAATGTGAATCTCTTGAAAATTCTTGAGTCATGCACAGATCCTGGCCATTTTGCTTTCACACTGATTTGTGATATGGAAAGAGATTTTTGCTTGAAGTAGTTGGTTTCACTTCCTCAATCTTTGTCAGCTAAACCTTGTAGGCAGTTGGTAGATCAGGATGTCTGAGGGTGAGCAAATTGTTTTTGTAGGTTTCCACCTAGAAATCCTGCATTAGGGAGTCAAAAAAGAAAAGGCCTCAGAATGTGTCTGATGCCATAGCACTCTAACGTGGCTAAAGATTACAAAAACCGCAGTTGACTAATAGGTTACACATTAATTAAAACATCAGAAAATGTAAACCTTTTATTACTAAAATAACACTCAAGGTGTCATTTTCCTTCACAATCCTATCTTTCGAGTTCATTATGTCCCCACCCCACAAAAAAAAAAAAAAAAACATTTTAGAAAAAAAAAACAAACAAAAAAAAAAAAAAACACGTTTTACATAGCAAAAACTGTGAAGTATTTACATTGTGAGGAAAAAAAACGATCGGTTTGCTCTGGACCCGTCTGCGAGAGGCTTTCTATTATGGTTCAATTCAGTCACAAAAGGGAGGCACTTCATATCAGATAACCTTTACATTAGGGACTTAGAAAACAAACATTTTAATCTTTAACAGGAGCATAAATATTGATATGCTGAAGTTGGATATAAATATTCAAACCCCAGAGATAACTAGTAATAACAGTTTGCCGATGGACACCATTAGAAACGTCTGATCCAAAAAGTAGATCTTTCAATTTGGAGTTTTTGGAAGTAGTGAATTGAGGTAAATTGGCCATTTAGCTGACTGTCTAAAAGTGACCGATCTATTAATTTAGTGAGATTTAATTTGCTCTTGTAAATTAAATTAATCCTAAAATCAATCTCCCAATAGGACAGGCTTGTAAAGTCAATAAAATGAGACAAGAATAGTTCTCATTTCTTAGATTCAGTACCACTTCGAGGTAACGCCAAAACCAATATTTTAAACAACTGTATGTTAAACTATTTCGTATTGTTTTTAATAGGAAGGAAGCTGTATAAAGTTACTAACCAGCAAAAGTTCTTAATCACCTGGTGAATCAGCAGTTAAAGTCACACGTGCACTGATTACATAAAATGAATTTAAACTGAAAGTCAATGGTTTCATCGGTCTACCAAAGGGGCACATTTAGATTATAATCTGCTAATGTCAAAAACAATTGGTCTTTGAATACCCCTCTGATGCACTTGTCTAGCCATTTCTCACATTCAATATCTGAACAACTCAAACCTTTTAAATGCTGCACACTGCACAGTTCGGTCACTTTTGAAGTTAAATAAGACAAAGTCCGATATCTGCTAAACATGCCTCTCTTTCTCAGTGAATGACAAGGTGAGCATATGTACAATAAAAACAAGATCATTCTGAGAGATTTGAATCAAATGACTGGGCAAAAGAAAAGTCACTAGAAAAACATGAATAAAAATAGAAAATTGAAAGTCTTGTAATGGTTCTGAACATTCTGAGTTGGAGTCTGTTGGCTCAGTCCTGGAACAAAGGATGGTCAAAGGTGAAAGTGTCATATCTTCTCCTGAATGAAAGGGTGCTGCAAGGCCTGGTTGATGCTGATGCGTTTAGCAGGGTCCAGCATCAGAGTTCCATCCAACAGATCCTTCAGTTGCATGACCTTCTTCCTTTGATCCTCAGGTAACCTTTGACCTCCGATCATGTCCGCAAGTAGGTCTTTAGTGGGGTTAATAGTGCTCATGACAGTTACCTTCTCCTGAAAGATATAAAGAAAGTGCAAGAGAAAGAGAAGGGTAAGAAACAGGAAGCAGAAGTGTGCGGTGATATAGTTCATCAACAGTAAATTAGAAAAATCAATGCATGTGAGATCTGAGAACATACCCTTTCAGTCACTTTGTCTACCTCGATGTACAGGAAGTTCAAGTTCTGGTCAAAATGTTGGTCTTTAAACAGGCCTTTCCGAATCATCTACACACAAATGAATAAAACACCATGAAAGATATTTAAATAAGCAAAAGATTTGTTCATTTTGACAAACAAGTTCGAACAGGAGAGTCACGAACGCGCATCACAGAACAGATCAAGGTGAGCATTTGAGCTTTTAAAAAGAAATATCAAAATTTAAGTTTTTAAATGACTTATCATTTTACTTGAAAAGACCCTTGTTCATCGTCTGGAATCGTTTAAAGCCCTTTGAACAGTTTGCACTGAAAATGTCTTTTGGACCTTGAACCGTTTGGTGCCCACTGCCCAGTAAAATATATGGAGATCCTGGAAATCCTGGAATGTTTATCAAAAACCTTAATTTCTTTTCGACTGAAGAAAAGAATGACATGGATATGTTGGACTGACATGGGGGTGAGTAAATTATCAGCAAAAGTTTTTATTTTTTTTAAAGTGAACTACTCCTTTAAGACTGTTCTTGTGAGGATGCTTGACAAAACGGACATTCTGTCATAAATGTATGTGTTATTGTTTGTTCAAGCGCGAAAGAACTCAATACTGGCTTGAGTCTTTCTGTGCGTCGTGTGCGTCAGGAGGACATTCACTGAAAGCACGTTCTGTTTTGTCTTGTCGGCGCAGGAATGGTTTAACGCATTTGCATGGATAACAGCGTGATCATAACCAAAGGATGACAGAAAATTAAAACGTTAAAGCAGGACTAAATTAATCGCAAGTATCAAGAGCGAACGACAATTAACTTTGTGGGAGGGTCTAGGCGCTGTTGCTACTTTACCGGCGAGATAAATGACTCTTGCACCCGACGCAAGTTTAAAAGGGGTTGGTCTGAAATAGTTTTCATTATTAATAGGTTTGGGTTTGGCCGTAACGTGGAAAACCAATCACAGCGTCATCCAACATACCCTTTAAGAGCAGGTGCGCATGTTGCATGGCGGATTGTTATTATTATGGCAGATTTACCAGGAGCGGTTCACAGCCGAGGATACGACGATCGTTCTTGTCAGGGCAGTAAAAGACAGAGAAGTGACAGTGTATGGGGATGGGAGAACTGACTTTTTTTTCAGGGAGAAACTGAACTATTTTTCTTGTTATAATATACAATTTGTAAAAATAAAAACTGCTGCTTTCTGTGTTGATAAGACAATCAAAATGTATGCGTGTTATGCACCCACTACATTATGGCATTATATACAGTATATTATATAGCTGTTTATATAGCATTATGAACAACGCGCCACTGACTTTATACTCGTTTTTTCTGGTCCGTGGCGAAATTTTTTACTGGAACTGCAAAATAGCACAAGTGAATGTTTGCGCCAACTCGCCCAGGGAGCGTAAGATCATTTCCTAGTTTACCGACGCCGTGCATCTGTGGAGGGGAAAGTCCGTTTGGGCCGGTGCAAAATAGGAATGATACATGTCAGTGTATAAAGTTATTTGTGCCAGGTGCAAGAGAGGGGCCAGTGAGTTTCAATTATCCTGACCTGAGGTAAATTTCCTGAATCAACCAATTCACATCTCCTTTCTTTTCATCCATGATGACATTAGTCACCCGTTGTTTGTTTCTGGCGTTTCATCACGGACTGTCACAATCAATTTTTTTATAGTCTATGATTGCAATCGCTATACCTGCTCATTAAAACTTTCAGCGAGCTATTTTACACAGGTCCTGCTCCTCCGTGGTAATGACGGCGTTCGGTTAAAATTCACAACAAATGCATTTGAAAGCAGGGGGACATCATCCAGGGGCTTTATGAACTTGCACTACATGCTTTCACCGATGACACTGTGACATATGGATCTCAAATCACACTGTGTTGTCAGGACCTGCTCTGCTTCCTGACGTTAGTTAGAGCTGCGATCCTCTCATATGATTGGTAGGTGAAATAAATTTTTCCTCACGACTTACACGCCAGAGATCCAGCACGGTGCCGGAATACTTTAAGCCCTGCAAGGATTGCTGGAAAATTCTGTCAATGGAGGGGAAGAGTTAATGGGTATAGCTACAGTAATGACTTCAGCTACTGAGCATGAGATGCTTTCCATCTAAACGAATTATATCTCTCACTACTGTTTTATGAGCAGTACAATAACCTCTCTCTCTTTTTATAGTTATAAAAAACTGGACACAGTGTAAAGTACCTTGTTTGGCATCTTGCCCTTCAAATCCATGGCCAGTTTCAGCATGTGGTTGTTGGATCCACCAGGGAACAAGATCTTCCTGTGTACAGCTCATACAGGGTACAGCCGACTGACCACATATCAATCCATAATCATATGGTTTACCAATGACTAGCAAGGAAGAGAAGGTAGGTCCAATTACTAGGTCCGAAACAGAAATGGTTCACATGTTCTGCTGCAATCGCAATATTACAGTGGAACTTACCAATTTCAGGTGCCCTGTAGAATCTGCTGACTAGGTAGGGAGTGATTTCATTGTCGGCAACATGGGATGCAGAGCCGAAATCACAAGTTTAAGAATGGTCTTCGACTCGTTCACCTGCAGACAGAGTTAAGTGAGTGAGTGAGTGAGTGAGTGAGTGAGTGAATGAGATGAGGTCTTTGGAGTCAGGGGCCATTTAAAAATGATGCTAACCAGTATGTTGTCTGGTTTGATGTCAGCATGGAGGATGTTGCAGCGTTTCAGTAGTTTGAGGGCCAAAAAGAGCTGCTGACTGTAGGAACGCACTGCCTTGATGTGTAGCCCCACGTCTTTACCATACTTTTTCAGCACTTCCCGTAGATTCATACTGTGAGACACAAATATGACAAGAAACAGCTGAGAATAACATGTAATGCATAACTTAATAATCTCAGAGATAATGCAAAAGTTAGTCACCTTATTAACATTAACATTTTATTAGGGATGTGCACAGTAGTACTCAGATTTACTGAGGGCTATTGCAGCATTTTAGGTGGTTCCTAATGTCTGATTGGTCTAGCGTTAAGCAGCATGCAATCCAGACCGCAAAAAAGTGACACCTTATAGATTTGAAAGCGCACAGTGATGCCATGGAATTACTTAATAACGAAAACCCAGTTAAGTGCAAAATGTGCAGGCCACCAATATATGTAGTATGCATAACATTATAACGAGAACACTACTTTAATATGTAGCACCAGGTACATATCATCTGGCACCAGGTACAAACGGCCAGGAGGGAAAAGAAAGCAAATGTCATCTGGCACCAGGTACAAACGGCCAAGAAGGAAAAGAAAGACTTGCATGTGGTTTTCTTAGATCTTGCCAATGCATTCGGCTCAGTGCCCCACGAGGTGCTGTGGGCAGCCTTTAACTTTTTCCAAGTCCCAGAGGGCATCACACGGCTGGTCAAAGCCTATTTCCAGGACCTTCAGTTCTGCGTTACAACTCAGGCTGAGTACAACCGCCTGGCAGCACTTGGAGATAGGCATAATGGCGGGTTGCACCATCTCCCCACTGGCCTTCACCATGGCAATGGAGTTAATAATTCGGGCATCTCGATGGGTGGTTGGAGGGGAACGACTGAAGAGCGGGCTGCGCCTTCCTCCAATC
Organism: Hybognathus amarus; assembly: GCA_030378365.1. Classification (NCBI taxonomy): domain Eukaryota; kingdom Metazoa; phylum Chordata; class Actinopteri; order Cypriniformes; family Leuciscidae; genus Hybognathus; species Hybognathus amarus. Next base: position 55,234 of record JAQIUQ010000041.1, on the reverse strand, counting down.
AGGGCGTATATGGATGACATGACGACTATAACAACGACTAACGCATGCACCAAACGTTTGCTGTATAAGCTCCAGGGAAACATCAGATGGGCACGAATGGAGATTAAACCCAGCAAATCCCGCAGTATCTCCATTGTCAAGGGCCAGATCGTCAATGAGAGGTTCCACATCAATGACGAGCCGATACCAACTATCCTGGAGAAGCCCATAAAAAGCCTTGGTCGGTGGTACAACACAGAGCTCAAAGACGTTGAGCAGGTGGAACAACTAAAGCAGGATACCATCAGTGGCCTGAAGCAGATCAACAGCACTGCTCTCCCAGGGAAGCTGAAGCTCTGGTGCCTTCAGTTTGGACTGCTCCCCCGCCTCATGTGGCCAATTTCCATCTATGAGGTCACCCTATCCCACGCCGAATCGGTTGGAGCGATTGGTGAATGTGCAAGTAAGAAAGTGGCTTGGGTTACCCAGATGCCTCAGCAGCATAGGACTGTACGGTAATGGACCCCTCTCTCTGCCAATCTCTAGCCTGGTGGAAGAGTATAAATGCTCTAAAGCAAGGCTTGAAATGACCCTCACGGAATCCCGGGATCCCTTCGTCAGAGGGGCTGCTCCCGCCTTAGCCACAGGGAGGAAGTGGAGGCCAGGTATAGCAGTGGCACAGGCAAAGTCCGCTCTGAGACACCGGGACATAGTGGGCCAAGTCCAACAAGGCAGAGGGGGGCTAGGGTTAGGAGCAACAACACTCACATGGCAGAAGGCTACTCCAGCTGAACGCCGGCACCTGGTGGTTGAGGAGGTGCGCCGCCAGGAAGAAGCGGACAGGTGTGCTAGAGCGGTGTCCCAAGCCAAACAAGGCCGCTGGATGAGGTGGGAAGGTGTGGAGAGGAGGAAGATCACTTGGAGTGAGCTGTGGAACATGGAGTCCAATATGCTGAGCTTTACCATCAGAGCCACATATGATGTCCTGCCCTCTCCAACCAACCTACAGCTCTGGTTTGGAGAGAATCCAGCCTGCCTCCAGTGTTCTGCCCCAGCAACCCTGAAACACATCCTAGTGGGCTGCAAGATCAGCCTTACGCAAGGCAGATATACCTGGCGCCACAACCAAGTGCTGAAGTGCCCGAAATTGCAGCGACCAACCTGCGCCCAGACCTGGTCCTTTGGTCCAAATCCTGTCGAAGTGTCTACATAGTGGAGCTGACAGTCCCGTGGGAGGAAGCCATCAATGAGGCATTTGAAAGGAAAATGTTGAAGTATGCAGAGCTGGCTGCCGAAGCAGAGGACCGGGGATGGAAGGTAAACTTGCGTCCAGTGGAAGTGGGCAGCAGGGGCTTTGTAGCTAGTTCCACCACAAGGCTACTAAAAGAGGTTGGAATAAGAGGACAGGCTCAGCGGAAGACCATCAAAGACCTTGCAACTGCTGCCGAAAGAAGCAGTCACTGGTTGTGGCTGAAGCGGAAGGAGACTGTATGGGCTGCCAAGTGACCTCATGGAGCCTCCAGTGCGACACACACCCAGGTCTGATCAGCCTGTGGTGGGCCAGCCTCGGGTGAGGGTGTATTGTGATAAAAGGCCGAAACACCCAATGAGGCCGGGGTACACAACTGAGGATGTGTCGTATTGGAGGCACCAGGTGGTCATCCCCCAATCCAACCCCACCCAAGAGGACATCTCCAACAACAGCGCTTGCTGATTATCAAGGGATTTTAACATCTAGTCCTAGTAAGCATATCTTTGTGCTTCAGGTGCCTGTGTAACGGGAAGAACACATTCAAAATGGACGTACACATTCAGACATGCACAGTCAAGTTCACGTGAGCATTCACATCCTTTTGTGGAAACGCAAATCATATTTTTATGTTGCATGCATCTAATTAATCTCATATAGGAAGCGTTTAATTAGTGAATTTAGATTAGATGAGTTTATTAACCTGCTAAGCAAAACACTTCAGATTACGCCATTCATTTACTACAGATAATCCAGCAGTGTTTTTTGTTTTTTTCAAAGGGGTCATGAACTGCATTGTCTTTGTTTTATGAGTTTTACATCAATAGTAAACAAAGTAAATAAAAGGCATTTTTTCCTACCCTGATTTTAGCCCTTTGATTTAAACGCTCTGTTTTGAAGGGGCATGTCTGCTTTGAGACTTCAGTGTAACTGAATCCACTGCTCTGATTGGCAAACATTTTTGCATATGAAATAACTAGAAACACATGTGAAACTCTTGAAAACTTTTAGCATGTTTTTACTATTACAGCTCTCAAAGTTAAAGGGACCCTCCACCGTTTTTTCATATTAAACTATGTTATTCCCTTAATTAAGACGAGTTGATGCATAGCTCTCTCGCTCAGTGCGTGCACTCAATCGTTCTGGTGCGACAAGAGACTTTGATAGCACTTAACTTAGCACAGTTCATTCAATAGGGGCCAAGCAGAGAAGCGACCAAACACACAATTTAAATACAGTTACAAGAATGATGACAAAATAAAAAGTTGCGATTTTTCACAAGTGATGATATTACTGCTCCGAGTTGGAAGTGCTCCCTAGCACGTGCTGTGGTATTTCGCCATATATTATAGTTATCCACTTTACACACTTAGGAAAGTGCAACGTTTTATTTTGCGTCACCATTCTTGGTTGAGTTTCTCTACTCGTGTAACTGTATTTAAATGGAGAAAATGTGGAGGTGTTTGGTCGTTGCTCTTTGGCCCCTATTGAATGAACTGGACTAAACTATAAGCGATCAGTGACTCACACGCCAAAGCGATTGAGTGCACGCACTGAGACAAGAGAGGCACACATCAACTTGTCTTAGTTAAGGGGAATAACAGTTTAAAAAAAAAAAAGAAAAAAACAGTGTCATATCCCTTTAACTAATCCTGAAAAGGGTTGACTATAGCATTATATTTAGATTGTGGCATGAAAGGTTGCAGTGATGAACATTGTAACCAATCACCGAGCAAATTGAGCGAATGAATACAGTGATCTCTTCATTGTAAATTGATTTCTGCACATGGAATGAACATCTTCATCATAACTAATAGTGAAAATGTGAAGAGATTTGTTGATTCTAACAGGATGACAGTCCAGAACTCAGTCACTGATGAACTCACACTGTTTGATTGACAGCGTTTCAGCACAGCAGTTTGATTGACAGCTGGAGTGATTGTAAAAGAAACGTTTTTCTTTGCTTTCAATATAATTTGAATCAGAGTTTAAATCATTTTCATCCTCTAGAGAAACAATGTGATTGAATGATAAATCACTGGGTTTATTACTGGTGTATAGTTTACTCTTCAGTTTCACCTAATTCAGCTGCTAATACTTTTAGATATTTTGATAATTTAGCAGGTATTTTTCTAGTTTCCATATTTTTAAAATATATTATTATTAATTTGATAGACATATGTGCATGTCATTTCTATGTCAACAAAGTTTTGCACCAGTGTTTTAAATTAAATATTGTCATTATCGCCATGATAGACACGCCCAATCCCCACACAAGTCTCACCAGAGTAAGTTCGTTTTTTTTTAATGATCAGTACTGGAAAATAAAAAAATTGACAAAAATGCCCATCCCTGATATTAATATTAGTTATTTTATATCAGAATCTTTTAAAACGATTAGACTGATAAAGAAAAAAAGATAATATCAAGGCATAATTCTTTGTTCCAATTCAAAGTATAAAAGTACCAAATATTCATGAGGAATCAAACCATTTTATGAATGATTAAAATGTCACATCAAGAAATTTAATGAATTTACACAAAACGTTCTGAGGTCGGTAAGATTAAATGTTTATGAATGTATTTTTGCTCACCAAGGCTACTATTTTTTTTAAATGGTAATATTTCACATTTTTACTGTTTTAATAATTTAGTACATTTTAAAATGTAATTCCTTGCTAAGCCAAAACTGAAATTTTCAGCAGCCATTACTGCAGTCTTCAGTGTCGCATATTGTTTAGAAATCAGTTTAATATTGATTGGTGACTTATGAAAAATGTATTATTAATTAATGGTGAAAATTGTTCTGCTTATATGTTCAGTGGAAACCATATTATTCTTTTTTTTCTTTCAGATTTTGAAACTTCTGAAATTTTTCAGAATTTGTTGAATAAAGTTAAAATTTTAAATACAAATCAATTACTATACTGCATCCTTACCAATTTTCTAATGTGACATATTGAGGAGGCTCACACAGATTTGTCAATTTCAGTGCCAACACTCCCACACACACACGGATAGAGTACCTGGAGGTTCAAACACCAAACAGAGATGCTGTTTGTGGTAAAAATGTCTGAAGAGTACGCAAACAATGAAATTTATCATCAGTATCTGCATCATTCAGCTTCTTCAGAAACTCAAGCTCCTTCAGTCCCGTCTTCTGCCTGCAATCAGACAAAAAATTAAACTATTGAATACAAACTGTTGTTTTGAGCCAGGGTACACTGACAGTACACTGACTGAACTAAACAAAAAAGTACATTAAGCTTTCATTTTGACCTAAAATGTTAAGTTTAAGTGATTATATATATATATATATATATATATATATATATATATATATATATATATACATATATATATATTATGAACACTTTTGTGATGCATCAGTTAATTGGAATGATACTTATACTGACCTGTATGACCAAAAATGTATATCATGGCATTTTTCAAAATTATATAGGCTATACTGCATATAACAGTGATTATTTTCCCCTCCAAGCTTGACTGGAGGTAACCACATTGTCTACTGATTGAGAGAGGAAATACTGCAGTAAATTAACTTAGAATGCCTTATGAGTGAATATTGTAGAAAATTTCCATACTGGGATTAATATCTGTTACACAATATTAACTTTACTGATAACAGTTCAATAAACCAAATCATGTTTGAAATTGGGGGGGGGGGGGGGGGGGGGGGCATATATAGACATTATATTTATAAATGCAAATAAAATATAATTATAATAAATCTAAATAAAATAAATATATTTTTTGCCCTCATATCTTGAATTTTAGAGGTATTATTTATGCATTCTAATAGACTTCATCATGCAGTCATCATTGCCCTGCATCATAAACTGTAACTAAACTGGATGCAATGGGCTGGAGTGAGCCAGGCTGAGGGTGTCAATTTATGTGTTAAATCAACAGCCCTAGTTAAAATATAAAAAAACACAAAAGCAAAGTCACAGAGATGGTCATTGTTTACTTACATGAGCTCATTGTTTCGGATGATCTTGACTGCCACCTCCTGCCCAGCCCGGGCAGTGTCTCTAGCTCTGACCACGTTACTGAACACACCCTGTCCAGTGTACCCATACACTTCATACCGCTTTTCCAGTATCTCACCAATGTTCACACCTAAAGAGTTGTTTTAATGATTCCTTCTTGCATTTAAAATATGTTTTCTCTGTAAAAGCAGCAAAGCTTTAAAGGATTTAAAGACTTAAGGCTTACGATCATATCCCTCTGCATCAGTCCAGTTGTCCCTGAGGTTAGGGTTCTCCTTAAAGTCTTTTCCAATGCCTGCAGCCCTGAGTCTGGCACTCTGTGGATGGGAAAAGACACAGAAGTCAGATCTCTAAAGTAACCAACTGGTACATGGTTTAACCTTAAGCCGGCAATTCAGCAAACAAGTCTAATAAAAAAATAAAAATAAAAAAAACAAGTTTACATCAAAATCTGCAGCAAACATGTCATCTGACTCAGTGAACATGTCAGGCGCAGAGGGCTTCTTTGGGTTGGCTCCTGCATAAAATACAATAAATTGTTAGCTCATGCATTAGCTTATAGATTTCTTTGGGTCATGAGAAAGACCACCTAGATTAAAAATTCTCTACAATCTGAAACATTTCCTGAAAACTGTTCAAGCAAGAATCCTTCTAATGTCCCAACTTCAGCCAGAGTACACTACCTTCTTTCTCCTGAGCGATGAGGTTGTGCTTTGCCTTTGATGCTGGCCTCAAAAGTGTTCACATTCTACCGCTCATATCCCTTCACGTCGGCCGCTACCCGTTCCAGGATGTCATCAGGGAGGGTGAACGGCTGCGGGTGCTACTCTGAGGACTGCTGGGTTCTGATGCCATGGAGCCCATGTTACTGTCCTCATTTACCATTTTATATTTCTATATCAAAACAGAACAGTTTTAAAATACAAAATTATATCACAATGTAAGGACGTTACTGTGCCTCAGGATGACTGTTGTATTGTGTTACCTGTATCGATTGCAAGCCGCTGTTGTTGTCGCTGCTCAATTAGAGCCTCTTCATCCTCCTCTTCTGCATCAAAATCCTCCAACCTAAACATTTACATCCAAGCAACTTTAATATTACCATGTAAACAAGATGACTCAATGACGGTGTACATCACTGCTGCACACTTACAAAATAATTAATAATCATCTCAAAAAAGATTGATACAATACAATACTGATATAGTCAAATAAACAATTTCAGATACTACAGAACAATTGCTATTGAAACATTCACTGACTCAGTACTGTGTTACCAGCAATGCATTTTGAATAAAAATGAAATAAAAACAGCAATATTGTTAATTCAAAATAGCTTTTTTATTTTGATAAATTTTAATTTATATATTTTTTGTGATTGCAAAGGTGAATTTTCAGCAGTCTTTGTCACATGATCCTTCAGGAATCATTCTAATATGCTGATTTGGTGCTCAAGAGATTTTATTAATGTTGAATGCGTAATGCTGCTATTTGCGCATGAAAAAAGCCTGCTGGTTACAAACCAATATAGGATTGTAGTCTCGATATTTTCCTCCATTAATGTACACATCACAATATTCCTTAGTTAAACAGATCCCGCCCAAGGCACATGCAAGAAAAATGGGCGAGGCCTGGTTGAGTTGCATTAGTTGTAGTGTTATTCTATACCGATGACTCGAAACAAATTTCTTCATCTAGTCAACTTAATTTTGCTCTCAAAATGCACCAGATTGCGTTAGCTCGTCTCATCCTCTGCATATGCTCTGAGTGACTTGCTTAAATAACGTTAATCTTGGAATGCAATTTGCCCCATTTTATCAGAATTGTAAGGTAAATCAAATTACAAACCTCGGTCAACAGAGGAGAATACACCAATATCTTCCTCAATATGCAAACTGTGCATTTGCAATTAAAACTTTAAACCCTCTACTGAGTTTGCATGCTTTGATGTTACTACATATTCTAGTTCAGAGAAATTACAGTGGCTGTAGCATTTCCAGAAGTGGACCAATATTAAATATTAAGTGGACATTTAAATGGAATGTTTGACAATAATAAACAAGGATCTGATCATTCTGTAAAGCGTGCCAACAACAATCACTAGTCTGTTGGCACCTCTGCAGGCAATTGTTAAAATACATAATAAACATAGGTTGAATTATAATGTATTGTATATTACATTATGCATTTCATTTATTTATTTTAGGACAGTGCACATTAATTAACATCTGTAAATGTGCCAGTGTTAGCCAGCAGGCAAATTTTTCAACTGTAGTCCATTTTAGCAGTGTTGTTCAATAACACCATGGGCTCCATCTTGCACCCGGCGCAAATGACTTTATACACAAACGCATGTCTCATTCCTATTTTGCACACGCGCAAAGCGAAATTTTCCCCTCCACAGACGCACGTCGGTAAACTAAGGAAATGAACTTGCGCTCCCTGGGCGGATCGGCGCAAAAAGGAGGCGTGTTTCGGTGCAAATATTCCCTGGTGCTATTTTACACTTCCAGAAAACAATTGCGCATTGTTCATAATGCTATTTTAAGCGCGCATGCTTGGCCATAATGTAGCGGGTGAACAACGCGCATACACTTTGATTCTCTCAACACAGATGCAGCAGTTTTTATTTTTGCAAATCATACATTATAACAAGGAAAACATTTTAACACATGAGGGAAATCATTGTGGTTTACATGAAGATGAAAAAAAACCGTATTTCCCATTTTTTAAGGCTAATTGTAGTACTGAAGGATCAGACCTGTTTGCCCAATAGTGGCAAGAAACATACTTATATAATGTTTAACCGGCGCTGATGTGCGAGGGTTTCTCCCATTCCCCATACAACATCACTTCTCTGTCTTTCACTGCCCTGACAAGAACGTTGGTCTCCTCGGCTGTGAACGCTCCTGGCGCGCGCCTGGTAAACCCGCCGTTATAATAACAATCCGTCATGCAACATGCGCACCTGCTCTTAAAGGGTATGTTGGATGGCGCTCTGATTGATTTATTTCACATTTACGCTCAACCCAGACCTATGAATAATGAAGCTACTTCAGACCAACCCCTTTTAGATTTGCGCCAGGCGCAAGAGTCATTTATGCCGCCGGGAAATAGCAACAGTGCCGGGATCCGCCCACAAAGTTACTTGCGCTTGGCACGTTGACGCTTGTGTTTCAGATCATTAAAATAGGGTCCCATATGATTAATTGCTTTTTATAATTTATTGGAACCCATTATATTGGTCTCATTGTTATTATGTGCATTTCAAGTAATTTTAATTCTGATTACTAATTATTAAAACAATAAATCAACCGATTACCAAAATAAATCGTTTGTGACAACCTAAATATCTTTAATACTTCTATTCAGCAAGGACATTCAATTAATCAAGAATGAAAAAAAAAGAATGCTTTTTAAAGTTACAAAAGTTATTCATTCAAGATCAGTGGGTGATTTTCTTGTCCTTTTATTAACAGTAATGATACAGCCGGCAGCCGGTTTATTAGTCTGCTGCCACTAAGACCTAATGCAGAGATCCAATATACTGTTACACTTGCGTTTTCAACTGTATACGTTCACTTAGGATATAACCTAATGCATTTTAAGAGGATAATTTGATAGTTGTGTGTATTTGTTTGTTCAAGCACAAGACACGAAAGAGAAATCAAGTCAGCATTGAGCACTATAAAAGACGCTTTACTTCGTTGGATGTGTCAGAGCATGAAAAACAGCGAGTGCAGGGCTCCAGATTAACTTTTCCACTGGTTGCACTGGTGCTACCAACTTTCTCAGTTGGTCGCACCAGCGTTTGATTTGGTCGCACTTTTTTTTTTACAACATGCCATGGGATTAATCAATGCATGCTGATGAATAGTGGTTTTAATGGACCAAAGCTAGCAAAGGCATTATACCTGTAATATATTAATTATCATTGCCAAATTTCAGGATTTTGGACAGTAATTTTAATCTGTAATTTTACATTAGCATTTTACATTTCAATTATATATATAATCTATCTATTTACATTTGAACTATCTATCTATCTATCTATCTATCTATCTATCTATCTATCTATCTATCTTTTAAAAATCATTAAACATTCAAATGAGAGATACATTGCATTTTAAAAAGATTAGAGTATTATAATAAGCTAATACAGATTTTTCAGCATCAAAGTTTATAGTTGTTACAAAAGCCAGAACTCCCACTCCTTACCTTCTGCATTTTATAATCATTTCTTTTTCCTCAGTCGAGCTATTACTCTCATCTAACCGCTGAAAAACGTCGGAAGGGGCACGCTGTTTCGTGAGACATTTTCATTTTTATATGCCTTAATTCTTGAATTCGTAATTGGCGCATTTCACGCTCATGTGCAATGCGCGTGACGTGCTACGCTCGTCGATAAATAAACTGCACGTGTCTTGCGGAAGAACACTTTAGCCGGAGCTACTTCTCTCCGTTAATGTCTATGGCGAGTCACGCAGGCACTGGGCAACTCCGCATCCGAATCGAACCTCAATAAAATAGTCCGAATATAAACACTTATTATAGGTGTATCGTAGTGATTCAGGATAAATCAAAAACACGGTTTGGAAAATGGATTCATGATGTAGCCTACTCGTTCATTTTGAACATAAGTTATGGACTGCAGCAGCTGATATAACGGCGTTCTGTTGCGCGAGCATCCACTCGCACATATGCGACCACATACAATTTTTACTCGCACATTCTCAAAAAACGGTCGCATATGTGACCAATTTGGTCGCAGTCTGGAATCCTGGAGTGAGACTAATTGAGTTCTCTTCACTGCTTCTTGTGCTGAATTTTGTTAACGAAAACCGGTTAAATGCCTGGAAGATGAGTTTTTTCTATGTATCGACCTATATACCTGTTAAATTCTCTTGTAATCTAGAGCGAGCGTGCACGCGAGACAGATTGTGCTTCACGCTGCCTAGCATGCGAACACGCACACAAGGAAGAGAGGAAAAGCAAACGAGAGTGCGTGTGTCATCCAAACTGCCCAGTTTTACAGTTATTTTTCTGTAACTGACAGATTCCGAAAAAAAAAAAAAAAAAAAAAAAAAAAGGGAGTGGGAAGGAGACGATTTTTTTGTGGGAGTGGGACGGGAGAGGTTTGAAAATCCACTCGTCACACTCTAATCTGATACTGACCTTTAAGGGCCCATGAAATCAAAATAAATGTTTTTTAGCTTTTAATATGAATATGTTAGGCTTTAAGGTTATGAATAAGCTGGTGTGTTCCAAACCATTGACAAAATTAGCATTTATGAGAAATAAGCATTCAAAACTTAGTGGTTAGCATTCAAAACCTAAAATGGCTCATGGAGACCATGAAAGTACACAGGCCACATTTGCGGATCTATGGATGCAATCATGTGAAAATTATCGGTACTAACAATTCAATTGTAACATGCAGTGCTCATATTTATTCAGCACTGTCACAGGCTTTTAGAAAATCTATTTGTGTTTTGCAGTGTTGATCTTGTGAACCAATGTATGGGAAACACTGTAATATATTTTAAAAGCTATCAATTAGTTTAACCCAGGGGCAGTTCTAAGGTCAGTGGATTCCCCTTTAGCCCAAACTAAAAATGTGTATTTTTATTTAAAGGAATTAATTATAAAAGCAACTTAAGGGAATAAAAAAAGGCTTATTTTATTAGTGAAATAATTTAAACTATTTTCAAATAATATTTTATTTTTAAGTATGCATGCATACATTCATCTCTACATGATTCAAGGAAATTAAAGCATATTTCCAAATCAAAAAGACAATTAAAAAAAAGTTGCGTAATTTGCGTTGCAAGATAATGTCGGTAGTTGAACATTTTTATTGTAAAACAGTTAATGTCAAATTTAAAATGTTTATCTACTTACATTTTACCAGGCATTCATTCACTGTTAACATCCTTCTGTGAACGTCGGTAAGCCCTGCCTTAAATCATTTTGTTGCACTGCTTTGCTTGCAGCCTGTAAGGTAAACTAAATGCTATTGGCTATTTAGAGGGGGGGGGGGTCCCCTCAATGTCCCGCCTTAGTTTCCTGTTTCAGTGGGAATTTCGTCAACGCTTCATACAAAGCTGCACGATTCAAGGCATTTCAGTGGGCCTTTAAGTTTTCGATTCCAGAATTGGAATCAATTTTCAATTCCCAACCCTACAACTTCAACTGATTCAAACTTTTTTTCACATGCCTTGAAAATAATACTATTACTTACACTTCTTCAGAGGAGGAGTCTTGGTCTGCTTTCATACCCTCTGACAGACTTCCTTTAAACTTGTCTTCATCTCGGCCCCGCCTCTTCCTCCTCCTCTCGCGATCTCTGGAGGTTGATCGTCTTAGTCTGGAACGGAAAAACGATCCCTATCAGCAGACCTGCCGAAACAGAACAGTACATTACACAATTATCTTACAGCACTACCAGACTAGACTATATATAGTATTTATCAATGTCTAACCTGCGTCTTAGTGGGGATCGACTTCGCCTTCTGGGGGAGGGTCGAAACTGTCGGCGTGGTGATACAGACCTACGTCTGAGTGGTGAGCGGCTCACTCTACGCCGAGCTGGACTAGTTTCCCGTGATCTCCCAAGCCCATCCACACGAGGACGCTTCCTAATAAATATGAAACATTTGCCAGATCAGTTATTTTATAATAGGTCGTAAGCAGGAGTAATAAGCATACATACAAACCTAAAAACTGTCCTGTGATTTTTTTTCTCTCACACACAACACTGTCCAGACACAAACTTGTATTATGTTGGTTGTCTTTACATTATAATAATATATCAGATATGGAATAAATAGCATTCAATACAAAATGAATGTCTCATATACTGAAATCAAGTTTTATGTGATAAAATATTTGCTTTGTTGTGCATTAGAACCACATCAAGCTTTTAGTCATATTACAAAATGTATTGAAGCATCCAGATACTTCACCACGTGAAAAAAAAAAAAGATTTTTCGATTAATCGTTTTTTTTTAATGTGGTCAATTCGAAATCGATTCTCAATGCCCACGAATCGATTTTTTTTATATTCAGGGCGGGCGGTGCTGTATTTGTATATTTGACTGAATTGTTTCTTGATTATTTAAGCTTTACTGTATCTTTTTGTACCTTTTACTTATACTTTTATAATGGCTATTATTTATAAAACTGAAATTCAACAAAGAGATAGTTTTGTCATTTTTATTTTATTACAAGATCATCTGTTGTTTATTGCAACATTTGTACCAATGCGATATGCAATACATTACATCACATATTGCCTGGAATATGTTTAATATTTTTAAATTTAAATGAAAAGATGCAGGGTTGTGTTTTATATTTAGTTTTGTTATAAATATAACGTTACATACATGCAGTGAATATAATCGGCTATGCGTTGCCTGAACCACATTTGTGTGCTTTAGAATGTTTAAAATGTATTGAAATGAAATCGAAAACACAGAGTGGTGTTTTATAACATATTTCGTTTTATTGTTGCCTAAAATGAACATTAACCGGAGTCGCAGAGCCAGAGCGAGTTGAGTGCCGCGTTCAAGAAAATGACGTAGATCGCTTCTTTCCAGCAAACACCACGCCTATCAAGTAAGGGTACTGTTGGCGGTGGAAACGCAAGCCTGATCATGGTGGACCCGACCCGTACTGTACCGTACCGTACCCCTCAGTGGAAACGAGGCATTAGTGTATAGTGTATCTAAAATAAGAGTTTTATCTACAGGTTTGTGGCTCTTAATTTCATTGTATTAATTAACCACTAGTAAACATTTGTCCACCGTTCTTTTTTTTATAAACATAGGATTTGTATTACATCTATATCCATTATAGTTGAAATCGAGAATCAAATCAGGAATCGAAATTGAATTGAGAGCTTGCAAATCGAAATTGAACATCCGAATCGATACCCAGCCCTATTATATAAATATATATATAAATATATAAACACACACACAGACACTTAGTGTCATAGTCTATGCTTGTTTTTACCTAGCTTGGTTTCTGAGAAGCGAATCTTTCAAACTATGCAAAAAAACACAACAAAAAGGTTTACATCAAGTTGTTTGATTAGTCATGTGGGTTTATTCATTAAATGTGTTTCCTTTAAATCGCATTAACTCTTTTTCGCACAAGTCAAAAACCACCAAGCGAATATAAAAACTTTTCCCCTAAAATGTCAGTGAAACCCATGTGCTACAATACTACTGCAGCAGAGATTTTTCATGTTTAAAGCATAATGTTTTTAATGTAAAGCATAAGAAAACTACACAACTCTACACGATTTTTGCATTTGTGGAGCAATCTGGATCTGTGGTTTGTCTCAATTGCAAAAGAATTGCTTTTTAGAAAATAACTTGTGTGAAGCAGGGATGTCAACAATTAATCGACGATCAATTAATTGTTGATACTACATGTAATCGACAAAACTTATCGATCTTCTATTAAACAGGATCATGCGCGTGCGTGCTGCTCAACCGCGGAACAAGTATTGTCCCACAGAATGACACACCAGGGGTTGCGGAGAGTTTGTGAGATTTGTGTGATTTTCTAACATGACTCCTGTACAATGGAAATCATTATGAACATCAGCTATGCTAATTATTTCCCATCTGCCTTTCTGCTGTTATCTCGGGACGTTTGTCCCAAGAAAAATGGCGTTCGTCAGGTCCCAGTTTGTATCCAGCCTCTCACGGGGATTTCAGATGCCCCAACGCCTGTGAAGAGACTCACGCCGGCGATATGTTATGGCTCCGTGTTGTATATAAACAATATTTATATATAAACAATATGAATGTGAGCCAGAGGAGAACTGGCCCCCGACTGAGCCTGGGTTCTCCCAAGGTTTTTTTCTCCATCCAATCTGATGGAGTTTTAGTTCCTTACCACTGTTGCCTTGCTTTGCCTTACTTTTGGCTTGATTAGTTAGGGTTATTTAATATTTAACAATATTATTGATCTGTGTTGTACTACTTTCATGTTATCACTGTGAAGCTGCTTTGACAATCTGTATTGTAAAAAAAATGTGACTTGACACCAGAGTTGTTTGGGACCATTTACACCTTCATCACGACTCAAACGACAATGCACGACTAATAATGACTATTTGGGACTGTCATATTACACAAGATTATAAAGAGAACAATATTGTAATAAAACATTGTGAATTATTTGGGTTTAGATGCCATGTCGCCTTGTTCCAAGACAACAGAGTAATTTTGAATGGTACATAAATTAGTTTAAGTTCACTTGTGCATTCACGTCATTGTGCAAATATAATTTTGTAATATTATGTTTATTTTGTATATATCTGTTTAATATAAAATAGGATGCGTTAAATAAATGCTAACAAAGTGCTCAGCGGTTATTCATTCAGCTTGCGCCGCTCACGCAGAATGCATGACTAATAATAAACTATGGTTAATTTGGGACTGTCATATTACATAACATGAGAACAATATTTTATTAAATAGTTGTGAATTCAATAGGTTTAGTTGCCGTTTTCAGTGCATTGTTCCAGCACGTCCACAACAGACAAGCACGCATCTGAGGTGGCATTGGTGACACATTGTAGTTGTTGTTATATTTATATATTAAATAATTAATTTATCAATCACATCAAAACATTTTCCAATCCTACTAACTCTTTATTTAGATTAAAAACCATTCTTATTAATTTAGTGAGGAACATAGCTTTTTGAGCAGCATTTGCAGACTCTGTAAAGCTGTTTGCCATTAATGTTAACGCTTAAACGATTAATTGATCATTCATTTTAATGACGATCGATCATGGGAATTTGTGAAAACTGACATCCCTAATTTGAAGACAAATTAAGCATAAAAAATCGTTGACTTATTTGATTAATAATAACTGACTGTGATTATCTGTTAAACCATTATTGTGTGCAGCCCTAGTATGACTGACTTTCTTCTGTGTAACACAAAAGATGATCCAAACAACATTGAACCCTTACTGACATTCTATCACAGTTTTTTAAAGCTCTTTTTTCATATCCCACAGAAGAAAGTCATGTCCGGAACAAGATGAGTATTTTTTGGGGGTAATTTTACCCTTTATAGAAGGTGTGCTGATGCTTACCTGGAAGGCGAATCTCTCCGACGCTCATTTGAGCGGCTGCGTGCTCTTCGAGTGGCTGGCGATCTGTTCCTAGATGGTGAGTGGCTCTGTTTGGAGCTCCGGTCCACAGAACCTGAGGGGGGTTGTGGAGCGGAGTTGGAGTGGCGGTCCCTGTGGCGAGGGAGGAACTGCGTCGGCGTTGAGGGCTAAGAGCTCGCGTAGATGAGGTGACCGATTCTCTTTCCCAGAGGAGGTGTCTTTGGATGGAGACTTTCCTGGCCTCTTTTCTCTGTCAGCCTCCGATCGACCCACCCGGGCATCTTTAGAACGAGATCGTCTATCTTGCGACTGGCTTTTGCGCCCTCGTGAGCCTGATCGCTGCCTGACTTGTTCCCGCTTATCTTCTGTACGGGGAGGAGAACGCCGATCGGATTGTCCCTTCTGGTCTACTTTTCTCTCTGCAGAGGATCTCCTTGTAGATGGGGACTGGGACCTTCTCCCACGCTCCCTGGATTTGTCCCTGCTCCGGGAGCGTTTTTTCTCTTTGGACTTGCTATGCTCTTTAATGGTCTCTTTCGCACTTTTGGTCGTTCGTTCAATCTTAGCATCCCTACCGGCTCTCTCTCGGGAACGACTGAGTCGTTTAGTGCTTGGTTTGTTGGTGTCTGTTGAGTCCCGTCTGGATCTACCCCCCTGCTAATCTGGTCTTTAGGTGAGCGGGTTCTGCCCCCACTTCCTCTTTGCCGTTGCTCCCCATTACGTGCCCTCTGCCCCTCTCCATCCTCTTCAGAGCCAGAATTGTAACCCTGTAGAATTAGGCCCATTCCTGACTGAACTTTTCCCTCCATCAGCTGGCTGTCCAGCTCAGCTTTAATCAGTGCTCTTTGTTTCTCCAGATCTTCAAGAAGCGCCTTGTCATCCAGGGCTGCATTGCCCAGTGAAGGGGAGCCATCTTCAGCCCTCTCCTTGATGGCTCCAGATGGCAAGGAGGACGGCTCTTCTTTGCGCCTGTGCTTCTTATGTTTGTGTCTATGTTTCGTTTGCGTTCCTTATCTTCCTCAGACGCATGTTTGTGCTTTTTGTGCTTGCTACGGTGCTTGTGTTTCTTTTTCTTGTGTTTGCTGCCACTGTGATGTTTAGGACCGCTTTCTTGCTTCTCTCCATTCATCTCCACCTCATCCTCACCCTCCTCTTCATCCTCTCCAGACATGTCACCATTTTCATCCTCATTCCCACTCTTCTCTGGACTCTCCAACTCCTCTGACCTTTAAATATGAACAACACATTAAAAGGCAGAATCAGTAAATATTCAATTTAAAAAGAAGCCAGGTTAATTTATGCAAGTTTTCAGTTTTTTCTTAAAATACTCGTTTTAAACACAATGTTTCTTTAAATGCACCTTTTTGTTTTGTTGCGCTTATTATATTTCGTTACCAAATAACATGCTGAGTTTTTGTTATGTTTCGTCAAGGCAACATCGTGCTCTTCACAAGGACACCCATGCTGAGCATATAACTCACCAACAAATGTAGATAAATAGGTTTATTAATGTGCTTAGGGATAGGGACTGATAATAAATTGTACTACTTTAATGGTTTAACTGACAGTCATTTTGTAAAATCGGAGAGATAACTTAGGTTAATTAACAAATGGAGCAGGTTGATCATATCAGACTAACTACGGATAGAATACCTTACGAAATAAGCTAACCATAGAAATATTTAAATTCAAAGGACGTGGTAGAGCTAGGTGGTAGGATGCGGTAGGCTTTTAAACTGAGAACTTCACAGAACAAACCGAAGTAATTTTTAACAAAATAATCTTGACAACTGACTGCTTGAGAGAATTTAGCACTAGCATGCTAACAGTAGCCGGATATGAAAACAGACATCAAAACCTTCATAGACCACTATGAGAAAAACCCATCACAAATAAAATCTGTCCCTTTTGCCTAAACACCCCCATTTTAGCTCTAAAATGCGTTGCTGGTGGGGTTAAACTACGCACGTGTTCTTACCCGTTATTTAGCCTCTTGCTCTGTAAATCCATTTCCACATCGGCCATTTTGTTTCAACAGCGGCCCGCTGTGTTCTTCTTCAGCAGTGCGATTATGAGGAGGAACAGAGCGCCGAAGAGCGCTTGTGCTCCCTAGTGTCTGCATTAACAACAGCAGATAATCTATATACATTTATAAGAGGACATGTATTCCTGAAAATATATATAAAACCATATTTTCAGGAATATGATATTGTATATATTTTGGAGTGTGTTTATATATATATATATATATATATATATATATATATATATATATATATATATATATATATATATATATATATATATATATATATATACCCCTTGTTTTACTAGGCTATTTAATTTTTAAATAGTCCTGCTGTGTTAAAAAAGTACAAATATTCCATGTAGTCTCAAATAATATGAGGCTACAAAATATTTTTGATTAAAAATAGTGTAAAATAAAATATTTATCTCCTGTTTATTCTGCCCCCTTGATGTCACAAGAGTTGCTGCATTGTCCAAAACATGCAATAAATACTTTTTTTTATTTCCGGAGCTGTAGTGTGCCAAATTTTCCTTTTTGTGACATTGCAGGGTACAAAACTAGCTTGCTAAATGTGTTTAGGCTTCTGTAACATAATATTCTATAATTTTAAAAAGATATATAAAGATTTGAGATTTGAAAGATATATAAATCTGTATTTTTCATTTAAAAATGTTTTCCTTAGGTCTGATCAAGAATCTTGACAGAAACTTTATTGCACTGCACATGGATTTTAGAACTGAAATTCAGAGAAAACAGTATTGCATTATGACTAGCCATGTTAAATATTTAAGCACCGTTTAATAGCCTATCCTCCCTAATATTGTTTTACTGTAACTACTTTAAAACATTAATAGCAAATTGTGTCCGTAAAAAAAGAAGAGAAAATGTACATTTCAGAGACAAGCAAAGGCAAGCATTTTATATATTTTTTTATTAAAACCATACAAACATTTGTTTTAATTTGATATAAAATGAACAATGAGACCTTGTTCTCAGTCTAACAGTGCTAGGCACCACAACTCAATTTTGATCTCTCTGTTAAATGAGAGGGCACAGGGATTCCTGCTTTATAGAGTAGGATACTTATAGTAATTCTGACCCCTGATGCCACCTAAACTCTTGACTACAGTTTACAGAATGAATATGTATTTACAAGCATGAAAAAATAAAAAATAATAATAATTATTAAAACAACAACAACAACAAAGCAACCAACATTGTTTAGGCCTACATGTTACATTTCTCAATGCCCAACCAACAGAATATAATTTTGAATGTTTCATGTAACATGTAAAGTCATAGGACTCTTTCCATACACATTTTATTTTTGGCAGTGATTATTTTGTATGGAAAGGCATTAATAAGGCACATACCTTAGGCTCAAACCCTTTAGTCCTTTCATTTGGGAATGGGTCATACCACTTTTCAAAACACTGATACACAACGACAGAAAAAGTTCAAATAGATTATCAATTATCAAAAAGAACCTAATTATCAGAGTACACATTTTAAAAAGCTGTACATATGCAGTTTAGAAACTGCAGGTTAGTTGTAATACTGCTGAAAAGTCTATTAGCTCTTGTAGTGGAGGTTGATGTGTCTTGGTGTTTATAAGTCTTAATTTCGCTAATTAAATCATAAAAGGGAAAAAACAGGTTGATCTAAACATCATACATGATATCTCACTATAGATGCACAAAGCACACAACTGAAAATTAGATCAATTTAAACATGAATTGACACCAATGCTTTCAACACCCTTTGGCCACAATGGTTTTTCCACAATTGTCACATAATGCACTGCCTAACATCAGCACCAGTAATTTATAATATGATCAAAATGATGATATTTACAATATAAAAAAGAAGACAAATGTACATTTATTTACAAAGATACAATTAATATAAGATACTGAGTTATCAGCTCTCAGCTGGCGTTCTGCTCCACAATTATACAACAAAATGGTCCCTCTAACTTGACATGTTGGAAAAAAAAATAGATCAAAACAACATTTGGTACTGAAAGAAATCACTGAAACATCATTGATTTAAGACACTTAAAAATACAATTAGTGTAATCAAAATATGACCGTTAAGAGTGATGTTTGACCCTGTCTTGACCTGTTGACTGTCTGTATTCAACACTGTTTTTGAAGTATGCAATGCACTCGAAAATAAAGTACACAATACACGAGTTAACCTACTCAGTTTAGTGGACACTGGGTACACTTGATAAGAAAAATAGCATGCACTTGTACAAAAAAAAACAATAGTGTACAAAACAAAAAAACAAAACAAAAAAAAAAAACATTTAGCAACAACAACACATGGAATATTTTTTCAATGTGATGGAAAGTGTCTCCTGTCATGTTTATATGTATAAAAGGAAAAAATAGCCTCTATATATGTATCTACATGGTTTTATTGGTCATTGCCTCGATGAGACAGCTTTAACTTTTAGATTGTAAACTCTTTGTCAACATCGCCTATTAAACTATTTTAAAGAGTATTAAGTAAATACTTTTTCTCATACCACATTTAAACATTACATGCATATGTTATATTTATCTTATCTATATCATAATTACAATTTTTTATTTTTTTTTTTTGGAGGAGGAGTTCACAGACTACTGCATAATAGCCAGAAATTTACTCTCTTCTGCGAGGGTGGTAAGGAGGGAGCTCATATCACCTATAGCCATGTTGTTAGTGCCTGGATGCATGCTGTGAAATGTAGCAGAAACACGAGGAGTAGTCAGTCGAGAGGAAGTCCGAGACAGACCCTGAAGAAAACTAGGACTGATTATGTCAGACACTACACTACCCTGCTCAAAGCCATCCTCAAGGATGGAACAAATATCTAAACCCATATGATCTAGGACACCTGGGCTTCCTTCTACTGTGCTGGTAACCTGATCAACCCCAGGGGACAGAAGAGCCTCAGAAGGTGTTTCTGTCTCTTCTGCCAAAGACTCCATTAGACATGACTGTGCTATGTTGTGAGAAGATGAAGTTTTGGACTCTGTTGTGTCAAAAGACTCAGC
This sequence comes from Hybognathus amarus, assembly GCA_030378365.1. Lineage (NCBI taxonomy): Eukaryota > Metazoa > Chordata > Actinopteri > Cypriniformes > Leuciscidae > Hybognathus > Hybognathus amarus. The sequence goes on along the minus strand of JAQIUQ010000041.1, from coordinate 34,779 downwards.
AATAAACACCGGCTGTTGTTGATGAAAGGAAGAGCAAGTACTAGTTTGAAGGTGATCATCTGCCTCAAGCTTCAGCTCTGAAACCTGATTTGTAAGGGAGCAATTGGTGTCATTTCCATTTCTTAAGCTTTGCTGCAGGCATGAATGTGCATTTTGACTGTTGCTTACATGCTGAGTGGAGTAGAACTTTGGGTGATATAAGCCTCTACGGCCACTGTTGATAGGTGGGTGGGTCATAGGAGGCTGGGGCTGGTGAGTCAGGAGTGTTGCTGGGGACAAGCTGCAGTTTGCTTGTCTTTGCAACAAAAGGTTACCACTGATTTGATGCGTTGTGTGATTTTGCTGGAGGTGAGTTTGGGATATAGTTGTCTGCTGGGCACTGCTAGGGCGGATGGGGCCCAAATAGATATGAGAGAAGTCTGGTTCGACCAAAGTTATTGTGCCTTGATTCCAGTTGGGATGTTGAGGAAGACTGAATCTTAATGCCTGGAATAATATTGGACTGCTGTTGGGCTGGTTTTCCAATTTGATGCCGCTGCTCTGGATGTCTGCACCTGTAGCTCATACCTGTCATGTGTTGAACACCATCTCTATGAAGACTCAAGTGTTGATCTATGAAATCTGTATGCAGTTGTTGCTGCACAATCATGTTTCCAAATCGACTAAAGGGGTTGCTCACAATGCCACTCTGGTCCGACCATCTTTCGCACCTCTGAGACGGCTGCCTGGGTGGAGTAAAATCAGTACTACCAGAGCTCACTTCATTCCACTGGATAGGCATTGCATCTTTACTAGTGTCTTCCTCTTCAGCCTGTTCCTGTTGCGGGCTGAGAAAGTTCTGGCCATCTGCAATACCCTGGTCAAAACTGGATCTATGGGGACTGGAATCACTGCTATGGTTGTGAGCCGGTTCCTGATATTGAGAATGGAGATACTGTACCAAATCATCTGGTAGGATGACTTCATTGACATGTAACAAAAGACCATCCTGGTCCATGGCCAATTCCTCAAGTGCTGATTGCTCCATGATGCTAGGAGGGCATGGAGAGTGTAGACTGTTCTGAAAGCTCCCGACTTGGCAGGTGTAGTTCTGCAGACTTAGACTGTGATCTTCTCCATCTGAGTAATGATTACTAGCAAGATGGGGTAATGAAATCATGTTGTTTAGACTGCTAAAACGCTGCACCTGTGGCAAGCCGAAAGCACTAGGATCACGTGGGCACACAGGGTCACTGGCTCTTCGATCGCTATTCCCTGGACCTTCACCCGGGTACAGTCCTCTACGTTGATACACTGCTTGACTGCCTTGTAAGTTGTGCATACCATCACTACAGCGACGTGGCCTGCCTAGTGGTGGTAGTGTAAGCTGGCCTGTGTTCGGTCCATCTCCCTTCAAAGTCAGGTGAGTCTTCAGACTCATTTGCTCCATGTTGGGCAAGGGTGTAGGAGGAGGCCCACCTGTAGCAGCTGCATATTTTGCCTTCAGGTGATAATGTTGAGCTGGAGTGAGGTTCAAACCACCTCTTGCTCCCATCCCAGTTCCTCCGATACCTCCACTTCCACCACCCCAGCTTCCACCGTACATCATCCCAACTGAACTTCCTCCTCCACCTCCACACTGGCTGGCTTCACTGGAGCGTCGGGAGGCATCAGTGGAGATAGGGTCATACGAATCAGTGGCACTGAGATTGTGGATACGCCGATGATGGCTGTGCTCAGACTGCGAGGCCTGGCTAGATCGGCGGCTGGAGAAACAGGGGGAGATGCCAGAGGAGCGACGGCTGCTGCTTCAGGTAAGCCGAGCTGGTGTTGCTACCACTGCTGTCCCGCCTTTCATTCAGCAAACTCAAAACTGTCAGCTCTGTGTTGGACGGCTCAGGACGTGGAGACAGCTGGGGCACCCACACAGAACTACTCCTACCAAGGCATGAACCTAATAATGAGAGATACTCTTGTTAGGAGAGGTTGGATGTTATCCTTATTATGCCAGTATAGTCATATTTAGACATAAATGGGTAAGTTCACCAAAAAAGAAAACTTCTGTCATCATGTACTCACCCTCACATCATTCCAAACCTTCAAAATATCTTTTTTATGTTGCGCAGAAGAAGAACAAGTCATGAAAATGACATAAGGGTGATGACAGAAGTTTAATTTTTGGATAAATTAATCTTTTAAGTTTTAAACATTAGAAGAACACCTGGTGGTCTGCACACAAATTTGTAGAGTTGGTATGTTGACAAAGCTCTGAAAGTAAGACTTACCCTTTCCTGTGAGGGCAGGCAGGGCCTGGCCTTTAGGGGTGGTGATGGGGACAGATGTCCTAGCCTAGGCACAGCTCTATTCACCTGCCTTAACCTCTCCATCTTAACATTTTCCATCCAGCGTCAGGGGTCGTCCTACACTTCGGCGTGTGTCTGCAATGCTAGTGTTGCCGTCGTGGCTGTTGCAGTGGATACTGTAGAGTCCATAATGGGGGCATCCTCCTCCTCCTCCTTCCTCCTCTTCCTCCTCTTCTCTTTCCTGGTCCTCAAGCACTGCCACCTCCCCCAAAAGCCCAATGCTGTTTACAGCAAGCTGGACTCCATGGCCGAAATAGGGGCCGCCGGTGGACTGGTCACTGCCGCATGAAGACTGACTGCCAGGGCTTGGCTGAGACGTCTAAGAGAGGAAGAAAGAAGAGAACATATATATATATTTTTAATTTATGATAAATATTTTACAATCCTGATATTTTGGCACATTTTCTACAGGTGAAAAAGACAAATGCAATGAGGAGAATGAAATGCAATGTTGGAGAAAATGTCTTGCACTCAGCCCTATAACAGACTAGAGCAGATGTCTTCACCCCTGCCCCTGAGAACCAGTGTCCTGCAAAGTTTATTTCCAACCTGCTTCAACACACCTGCTTGTAATTTCCTGAAGACCTTAATTATCTGGTTTGTCTCGTGTGTTGGATTAGGATTGGAGCTAGGAACTTTTCAGGACAGTGGGTCTCCTGGAAGCAGGGTTGAAGACTTCTGTAAGAAGTATATAGTTAATGTGAGCGATAATTTTACAGCAATATCTTAATCAGTTTACATAAAACTGTATTTGAATCCTTTCATCTCTACGTCAGCATGGAATGTAAACTAAAGTGAATCACAGACATGAGAATCAGGTTCCCTCTTGTCACCAGCTGCCAATATCAGAACTAAATGACCAACAGCAGTAGAGTAGAGGTAAGCTTGTTTGCCCCATTTTCAGAAAACAGGGCACATGAACAATGGTCTCCCTGTAGAGCTGTTGGGTCCTAATTGGGGTTGTTTTTGTGTGTGTTGCAAATGGATAATGGCTGCTAAAGAATTAACTGTGCTTGTTAGTAGTGGTGCAAGAAAGCTTGTATTTTTCTTGCGTTTGCGACTGTGTTTCTCAACCTAGAGCTGAACAAAGATCCAGAACACAATGAAACCATAAGTGCAGTCACAGCTCACTGATTTAAAACCAGAGTTCCAGAGCCAAATACATAAATAGTTACTAGAGGTAGCTTCTGTCATGCAAGCTGATATAATACTCCATGTGACCATCAGGCAACAATATTATGACAACAAAGTATGCATCATGCTTTAAATAAAAAAATAAAAAAAACAATTTTTATTTTATTTTTTTTACATTTAGCGGTAAATGCGTAAAAGATGAAATATGATGCTTTTGACCAATGACTGAATGAATAGCCAAAATATATATATATATATATATATATATATATATATATATATATATATATATATATATATATATATATATATATGTATATATATGTATATATACATAATAACATCACCATTCTCACCTGATCACCCACTGTCCTTAGTAAGAGAGGAAAAGTAATGCGTGTGGTAGTGGACAAAAAAGATATTCAGTTATTTATTTAGCACATGCAAGGCAAAATGTAGGCTATAAGCAAGTATTAGCTGAGTAGCTATGAAACCAGAAATGGAAGGGGTAAATACATCAGTATTGGAGTAAACATTTGTAAGACAAAGGCCACATACACACTGCAGTTAAATTTCAAATGTCACTTCACCTCTTTAATGCTTAATCCCGTTATGTATACGCATAAGATAAGTATATGCACACAGTTCAGAAGTTTACGGGAGTGACAACTGCATCCAAAAAAAAATAAAAAATGCAAATAGTGACAACACTTGATGTACTTTATGTAAAAAGATGTACTAGGCTTGACCCATCATGTTACCAGATCTTGATCCACAATAGCAAACATGAATAAGCCTATAAAAATAAGGAAATAAGGCCTCTGCTGACGGTGTTTTAGTTAAAATTAAAAAAAAACATAACTATTCTTTGGTTACTGTAATATTACTTTGTTCAAAAATAGTGTATACCAAACATGTGAGACGCCAAGACATTACCATGGTTCACAGGAGTGTGTTCTGTACACACACAGAATCATTTAGGGGTTCACTTGTACTTAAATATAGGAATTCTACTTATTAAATATAAGTATTCAAATTGTTCATAAGGACATAAAAGGTTTGATTTGAGTTTATTTATTTTATATTTTTGGAGATGAAACTTTAGCATAACATTACTTTAAAACTTTTTGTACATCGAATGAAGCTTACCATGGGCTTTTCTGTTTTGATTGACTTGACTTGTAGACATTCATCCTGTTTCGAGTTCAGCATGGTTATACTCCCTTTGGTCCGTGATCGCCTCCAAGAGGCAGTTGTCCTGGTGAGCGGCTTTGTCCATTATATTCCAGGTTCTCGTGGCTGAGGTGGCGGTTGCAGGATGTATCCCTCACGCTGTTTCTTTTTGTGACGTGGGCTTCAGGACCATGTACAGTCTTAACATGTTTCCGTAAAGAGCTGGGGTCAGTGTACCGCTTAGTGCAACCAGGGATTTTACAGACATAGGGTTTCTAAGATAAGTAAAGAGAGAGGGAAAATCGGTATCATATAGAAATTTTTAACTTAAAACAACTTTAAAGTCAACATGAACAGTATAGTTAAAGCCTATTCTACTTCAGAGATATGATATATTTTGAGTAAAAGTCATTTTATCCATCCATTCAAAAAAATGATGGGACCTCATTTTATCCATCGAGAATTTATCGCATTCTGAGAAGAGCTAGCTGGTCTAGATCGCTATATGAAAGGAATTTGGATGGGCTGAAAAATAAAATTGCATTGGTGATGTCAGCAAAAACAATGTTGTTTCAGAGGTGGATCAATAGGTGAATTGTTCACCATAAGACCAGCAACATAAGTTAAAGGTAAATGTGGTCAATTTTGATTTTATGTTGACTATAATTTATACTTGTCCAAACCTGACACAGCGTTAGTAAGCATTTTGCTTGGGACACTCGTGTGTGAATTTACCTCATTGGAGTGTGTGCGATTCTGGTGTTTGGCTCGGTCTTAATGCATTGGAAAACGCTTTGTTGCAACCTTCATGTTCACACACATATGGCTTCTCTCCTGTGTGTGACCGCAAATGTGTCTTCAGATTCTCTAGTCTGGAGTAAGCCTTTGAACAGCCTTCAAACTGACAGAGAATAGGACACACAGTTGCATTGATTTGTTCTAGACAGGCCAAAGCTTTTGCAGCAGGTAGGTTCGTAGAGAAAGCTTTTTCAGATCAAAAGCTGTTTTACCTATTGAAATGAGTGTCTAAAAACTAAAAAACAAATAATAAAAAACACGTGTATTTAATGTAACTTCTCACCGTGCATTTATGAGGCTTCTCTCCTGTATGTCTGCGCATGTGCACCACCAGCATGTACTGGGCCTTAAAGGGTTTTTGCTCTCTTGAACATTCCTCCCAGCGACACACAAACTCTTTCTTTTCTCCATGGATATGATCATTATTTATGTGCTGTGAGAGGAAGAGAAAGTCAAAGTTCATGTTAATGAATAATATGATATATAGTCTAAAACATTTACCCCACTATGCTATGCTCCGGTAAAACATATTTTCCTTATACTTTACCAAGAGGTGTATATTTAAAAATATGAGTTTACATCTAATGTTTTACATGTTAGATTGATTGTATTTGTATTAATATTAGCATCTACTTTGTATGCAATGCAATGACATTGTTGTGCCACTAGAGGGCTTCAGGATCACACAATTGAGGTTTCAGTAACTGCTCATCAATTGCTTAACCAGTGAAAGCACAGAGTATACTGTATACATTTTACTCAAAACAATAAATATCTATGCAATATATTCTAGAAGAGATTATGCATCATAATTGGGGGTTACACTATGGATGACGTCTAAGATTATGGTGTCTCATTCTTAAGTGGTCAACAGCAACAGTCGTTAAAGGAACTTTGAGAGAAGTTTGCAGAACTATCTGGATCAACAATGAAACGCTGAACATCAAAGAAGCTACTCAGACCTCAATTCAATTCACTTCAATTCAATCAACTTTATTAATCCCACAAGGGACAATTAGTTTTAGAGCAGCATGTTTGTGACAATACATTACACAATCAAACACAATATTCACAACATACTGTCAGTCAGTTATGTGCACATTTAAAAAAACTCAAAAACCCTATCTAGAGTTTAATAGTTTGATCGCAGAAGGGATGAAAGATTTGGAGTAGTGGTTCATTAGTTTGTCTAATGAACCGCTTTGACCTCTACATTAGTTTGTCTTTTCCTTGTCTTTTGTCAGGCTTTATGTGCAATTTGTATGGAAGCCCATTTCTGAACACATAGTAAAAAAGTGCTTTAGTAAATCCCAAAATTTTATGACATAAAAAAGTCAAGAAAAGTCATAAATATGACATAGGCCCAGTAAGCAATACTAAAAGTAGGAATTATGAGATTAAACTTAAATTATGACACGAGTCAAAATTTTTGTATAACTTTGATGTCATCAAAATGTACTAAAGCGTGATTTTTCGCGCTTGTGGCATAGAATGGGCTTCTATAGAAATGTATCAGTTAGTCCAGAATGCAAACTTTTATTGTTTCTTTCTTTCTTTCTATCTGATTCTTTCTATCTGTTCTTTCTATCGTTCTTTCTATCGTTCTTTCTTTCTTTCTTTCTTTCTTTCTTTCTTTCTTTCTTTCTTTCTTTCTTTCTTTCTTTCTTTCTTTCTTTCTTTCTTTCTTTCTTTTCTTTCTTTCTTTCTTTCTTTCTTTCTTTTCTTCTTTTCGTTCTTGTTTCTACGTTCGTTTCGTTCGTTCGTTCTTTCTTTCTTTCTTTCTTTCTTTCTTTCTTTCTTTCTTTCTTTCTTTCTTTCTTTCTTTCTTTCTTTCTTTCTTTCTCTTTCTTTCTTTCTTTCTTTCTTTCTTCTTTCTTTCGTTCTTTTTGCTTTCTTTTGATTCTTCTTTGATTCTCTTGTTCTTTCTTCTTCGTTCTTGGTTCTTTCTGTTTCTTTTGATTCTTTCGTTCTTTCGTTCTTGCGTTCTTTCGATTTCTTTTCGTTCTTTCTTTCGTTCTCTTCTTTCTTTCTTTCTTTCTTTCTTTCTTTCTTTCTTTCTTTCTTTCTTTCTTTCTTTCTTTCTTTCTTTCTTTCTTTCTTTCTTTCTTCGTTCGTTCTTTCTTTCTTTCTTTCTCTCTGTCTTTCTCTCTGTCTTTCTCTCTGTCTTTCTCTCTGTCTTTCTTTCTTTCTTCTTTCTTCCTCATGTCTCAGTTTCCCCTTATCTCTCTCTCTCTCTCTCTCTCTCTCTCTCTCTCTCTCTCTCTCTCTCTCTCTCTCTCTCTCTCTCTCTCTCTCTCTCTCTCTCTCTCTCTCTCTCTCTCTCTCTCTATGCTCAGTCTGTTGTGAGTGATCATGGTTTGTGAAGTCTCAGTGTCCGGATTAAATGGGATTTCAAATAAACCCCTGTCACCTCCCATCACTATAGGCCTATATGGCCTATAGTTGACAAGTGTTGACAGTTGTGCTGCTGTGGCAAGTTTTGAATCTGAGGTTTTGGAAGGGGTGGAGTGGAGGATGTGTTTGGGGGTGAAAGATATGGAAAGTTTAGTGAAACCATTCCTAATGCCAGAGCTTTCCAACTGGAGCCCATCATCTTCATTCGCCCTCTTGTTGATACTGTCACCCCTGTCTTAACCAAACCAATTACTTCCTCTCACTCGCTGTCATTTGCCCCTTCTCTCTCCTACAAGCCATCAAATCCCTGTTGCGTTTCTTTCTATCTTTCTCTCAACATGCTGCCTCCACCTCATTTTCTCTATGTAACCCCTTTTTATTTGACTGCCCATCTCTGTCATACACACACACGTGCAGCAAGGGAGTTGTGAAGGGCTGAAGGTTTCAGAGGAAAACACACACTTTTACGTAAATCTCTGAGCAACATCTGGCATCCGCACAAAGACAACAGTGTGCAGCACTTATGAGTGCTTTTCCTGTCCCGAAGCCATTTGATTTAAATGGAACAGACACAATATCCTGAACATAAGTGAGAGGGATTAACGCATTCCAAAGCAACTGAGCATCTCTCCAAGAGATAGAACGATCTCGTATGGAATACAGAGAAGTATATTCAGGAGAAAGACAGAGAGACAGACAGACAGACAGACAGACAGACAGACAGACAGACAAGCCGAGAGAGAAAGACAAAACAGGAAAAGAAAGACAGCCTGAGTTGACTTTCCTTACATACAGAGTAGAAGAGGGACAGACCAGACTGACAGCTGGAAGTCCAGAGAAAGGCAGAGTGAAACGGCTTCTAAAAAGAGTGAGAGGTGGCAGCAGAGACAGCGAGCAGAGCTCATCCTTTATTCCTCTTCATGACACAAAGGGCGGCCTGCATCACCAGTCCTCCCCGTCACCTCGCTGCAGTTACAGCCAAACTTTCAGCAGAGTTTGGTTGGAGAACATGCACATTTGTGTGTGAGCTGAGTGAGTGTATATGTGCACACTCAATATTTGCACTTTCTACATCACTAGACGTTCAAAGTTGGACTGACATTCAGATTTTTCTTTTTCGACAAAAAGCTGACCTTCAATCCGATCACCATGGAGGAAGCCAGACCTTAATAGAGAATAAAGGTGTAACAAATTTCCATTCGTTCTATCATCTTCCATAAAATGCTGTGTATGGAACTGTTTTCTCAAGCCCAATTTACTTTTGACACAAACTCTTAAAGTGTAATCAAAACAATTATCTTTTAAAGTCATTTGATAGTGTGCTTGAACACAGGAAGTCGTCTATCTGTAAAAGAGGTGGATAGTAACGAAGTTCATTTACTTAAGTACTGTCCTTCAGTATACTTTTTTTCACTTTTGAGTATAATTTTTTTGGGAAAGTTGTTACTTTAACTACATTTGACAAATATCGTATACTTTTACTCAACAACATTTCTGTTAAGGTCCTTGAGTAGAAAGTAATGTTTGTCAGGGCATGATTATTTTTTCTAAAACGTGATTGTTTTTTTTGTTTTTTTGGGTGACAGACTATCAATCCCTCTTGTAGGGTCACATGTTGTGAAGTTCGGCGATTAGTCTGATTTCTTGTGATCTGTAGAGAGACAGTATTGTCACAACTAATGGTTTGAAAGTTTTATTGGTAACACTTTACAATAAGGTTAATTTATTAAACATTAGTTAATGTATTAACTAACACTGAACTAACCATGAGCAATACATTTGTTACTGTTTTTGTTAATCTTTGTTAACGTTAGTTAATACAAATCCAGCTGTTCATTGTTTGTTCATGTTAGTTCACAGTGCATAATGTTAACAAGATTTTAATAAAGTATTCGTAAATGTTGAAATTAACATTAACAAAGATTAACAAATGCTATATGTACAAATGGGACAGGCAGCTAGCGGATAATGAGGAGATGTTTGCTGTATGTGACAAAAAAAAAAAAAAAAAAACGTTTGGCCTAAAAGAACATGTGAACATGAGCAGCCTTTCAGTGGAAGAGCCTATTCCTCAATATTATTAACTCGTACTTTATCTTTAGGTCATGTTCCAAAAATATTCAAGTTGGCAGTAATAAAACCTCTCATTAAGAACCGCAATTAGATCGAAATAACTTAGCAAATTAAAGACCCATTTCAAATCTTCCTTTTATGTCAAAAATACTAGAAAAGTTGTGTCCGCTCAATTGTGCTCTTTTTTTCTTCTTTTGGAAGTATTATTACTTATTGGTCCAAAAAACTACTCACAAAACCTCTTACAACACAACTTTAATATAGATGGATGTCCCGTTACTTTATCCACTACAGTAAAAGACCCGGGTGTTATACTAGACCGCAACTTGTCTTTCGAAAATCATATTTCATATGTTACAAGAACAGCCTTTTTCCACCTTAGAAACATTGCTAAGCTACGTAACATGCTATCTGTTTCTGATGCAGAAAAGTTAGTTCATGCATTTATGACCTCGAGACTAGATTACTGTAATGCTTTATTAGCCGGTTGTCCTGCATCCTCAATAAACAAGCTACAGTTAGTCCAAAATGCAGCCGCTAGAGCTCTTACTAGGTCAAGAAAATATGATCATATAACACTGATTTTATCATCTCTACACTGGTTACCTATTAAGTTCCGTATCAACTACAAAATACTACTAATGACATATAAAGCCCTAAATGGTTTAGCTCCAATGTACTTAACGGACCTTCTTTCGCCCTACAATCCACCGCGTTCCTTAAGATCACTAAATTCAAGGCTTCTGGTCAGATATCTAAGTCCACTTAAGGAGGGAGGGCGTTCTCACATTTAGCTCCAAAACTCTGGAATAGCCTTCCCGATACGGTCCGAGGCTCTGACTCGCTGACACAGTTTAAAACTAGACTAAAGACGCATCTCTTTAGTCAAGCATTCACATAATGCTTACCTTTTAGTCCTCTGTTATACCATACAGAACCGTTTGCCGCTGAAACTGCTTAACGCACCAGTGGGGCTCGACAGCCTTTTAGACAAACGGGTCGGCGCGTATGGTTGGGTTGCGATTGATTTGCGAGAGTTTGGGTTGCGGAGAGTTGTGAGATAATGTGTTTTCTAACACCGACTCCTGTATAATGGAAATCATTATGAACATCAGCTATGCTAATTATTTTCCATCTGCCTTTTTGCTGTTATCTTGGGATGTTTGTCCCGAGAAAATGGCGTTTGTCAGGTCCAGTTTGTATCCAGCCTCTCACAGGGATTTCAGATGTCCCAACGCCTGTGATCAGAAGACCAACGCCTGGGAAGACACGACTCCAACGTTGGCGATATGTTATGGCTCCATTTTATATATATTTATATCTAATATTTATATATAAACAATATGAATGTAAGCCAGAGGAGAACTGGCCCCCGACTGAGCCTGGGTTCTCCCAAGGTTTTTTTCTCCATCCAATCTGATGGAGTTTTGGTTCCTTGCCACTGTTGCTTTGCTTGGCCTTGCTTTTTTGCTTGCTTAGTTGGGGTTATTTAATTCTTATTTAATATTTAACAATATTAATGATCTGTGTTGTACTACTTTCATGTTGTCACTGTGAAGCTGCTTTGACACAATCTGTATTGTAAAAAGCGCTATATAAATAAATGTGACTTGACTTGACATCGCTTAGAGCACCTTTAAGCAAAAATCGGTCTTTACAACTTTACCTGTAATGGAGAAAAATTTGACCAGTAGTCAAAAGTACTTTCACTCAAGTAAGGTAGTAGTATACTTTGTCCACCTCTGCTCTGTACCATTTAAATGAGTTTCATGTACAGTATTTTTAAATCCCCTAACACAAGTGCTCATTGACGGGTGTTTATTTTTGTTCAGGTTCGGCACCTCGGCCCCAATGTCGCTACCTTATGGTCGAACTAATTTCAGTCAGGAACACTCTGTTTGATTAAGATTATTGTAGAGGCTCTGGATGTTATTTGGTGGTAGGCTTCGCTCTGAAGAGTTCAGCTTCTGAGTTGTCCACAAGCAAACCATACTGAGGTTTTAACTGTGTACCAAGTTAATTATTAACTCCTATGGTGGCTTTAGCCCTTTTTTAAACAGACAAATATTTTTGTCTCTATTATCCGATTCCCTTGGCCTGATTTACTTGACCAATATTCTTTTTTGGGGTAGACTGTATGGCTTTTTGAAACAACTGAAATAATTGAGGTGAAGTGATTTAGAAACACCTTTGAACATTTGTTAGTCAATCAGAATCAAGAATGTAACAATGCCGCCATATAACATGATTACATCACAACAGTCCTCAGTTGCCCTCCTAGTTTTTAAAGGGTGAGAATCAAAATTTACAACAATCAATTACTTATGTCCTCAGCCCACTGTCCATTAGTAGACTTAGTTTGTTAATGTAATCAGTAATGTAATTTCCTAAAACAAGAGTGACAAGATTCCCACATCTATAAGCTCATAAGAAACTTTACTATTTATTTGTATATTTGTGGGAAAATGGGAGAAAAATATGCTGGGAGTTGATTTCCTATTTTTTTTTTTTAGCTGAAAGTCTTCAGATGTTTGAAAGACGTATGGAAGATTTCTGCAAAATTTGTAGAAATCACAGATTCCAAACAATAATAAGCATAGCTAAAAACTCTTAACATTAGAAGATTCCCTCGAATTAATGAATATTTGTTGATTTATTTGCCAACGACTCAAATTTAAAACTATTCTTTTCATTCATTCATCCTCCCTTTTATTCCTCATCTAAGTGGGATTCCCTGTGGCATGTGATCTGTCTGCTGACCCTGTCGCTCGATAACACGGAGAAAGAGCAGTGGAGAGAGATTGCAATACATCACTGAATGCTGGTACACTCGCTTGTACAAATGAGCTTAATGCTTTCGTGCGTGATGCATGACCTGGCCATGCTGATAAAAGGATGGAAGAGGAAGCGAGGGAAGTGTTTTGGGGGTGACACTAATGCCCAAATGGCCTGATGTAATGGCAATGGTTATTGAGCGGATGATGGCGTTGTTGTAAGTGAAATTGACGCGCTCAGAGCCAAGGGAAATAGACTAACAGGTGCTGATGCTACACGTGCAGCTTTGAGGAGAGATCTATTCATCTTCGGCCTGCCATAGTACAGGACAACAGCAACCACTGGGACTCCCAGACTCAGAGGAAGGAACAAGATGTTTACTTTTATTTGTTTGCTGCATGCAAATACAAACAAATGCACCTTGGGCATGCTCCAGATATACAGTATATGTATGTATATATATATATATATATACACATATATATATATATATATATATATATATATATATATATATATATATATACACACACATATATATATATATATACACACACACGTATATATATATATATATATATATATATATACGTATATATATATATATATATATATATATATATATATATATATATATATACATATATATATATATATATATGTATATATATACATACATATATATATATATATATATACAGGGCTCCAGACTAACTTTTTTCACCTCCGTCCTGGAACCGTCCTAAAAAACAATTTGAACCGTCCTAAAGTGAATGTCAACCGTCCCAAATTAAAAATGTTGTTTCTGTACTTTGTTATTATCATCCATAGCTGTTAGTTTACTAAAACAATTCAGATGACTAAAATATAATGGGTTTAGTAAAATTGTAATGCATTAATTTAGAATTTCTCTAAAATTTCCAAACCTACATACTTCCAGAGAAAAAATCTATTATCCAGATAATATGAATGATTTTAAAGTTTGAACATGCAATACAGAGACAGATTTAACTACTGTGACTTAAAAAAAATACCTTAATTTTTGCCAAACAAAATTATTATTTATCTTGCCTGAATGTTTGCGCTCATTGCATTTTTACAATGGGGTAATGTTGTTAAGAACTTACACAACACAAAGCTTGATTTAAATTGTTCAATAAAATTGAAAAAAGTTGCACAAATAAAAACAATAGAATAAAGATACAAATAAAGAGAAAAGTTTTTGAATAGGTCTAACACTATTATTCATAGACAGAAACTGAATAAAGAAATCAAATGGAAAATATCACTGGGTAGTATTTTAGTCCTGAATACATTAAATACATAGGCTATTAATCCTGATTACTTTAACTTAAAGCTCTCTTTTATTGTTTTGACGACAAAATTAATGACCGACACATACTGTTTGCTGTCACTTTAAGAGCTAGAGCACGGATCCTGTGTTCATTACACTGGCATGCGTTTTATGCTTATTAAAGACAAAACCGACTATGTTTAGACTATTATACTCACAAAGACCGAAATAGACACAGTTTTGCGTGTTAAAGCAATATAATCCGTGAAAAATAACTTTTGTTACTGGCCAGCTGTTCTTGAGGCGGATTTTCTATGAATGCGCGCAGAAAATCATCCCAGAGAGCGCACGAGCACTGATTAGTTTAAAATCGCTTTAATGTTTAAACTGGTAAGACTAAAAAGACGTGCAAATGGTCAACTTCATTCACGATGCACTGCTGGCCCGACTGTGCTGTGAATATTCCGTCATGTCCCGACTCCTGAACGCGAGTGTGTATTATGGCGGCATCGCTTGATGCTTGCCTTGGCCAACACATTTTGAGAGAAGAAAGACGCGGCACCGCTGAACACTCACGCTGTTTGTGAAATTGCGTCTGGCACATAGTTATTAAAAGAATGATTTGATTTTAGATTCTGTGTGGATTGCGGGAATATCCCACATTATAAATAGACCTGCGGGAATGATTATAATTATGCGCAACACCCGCTCTGAAATTCGAGCCCTGTGAACATACATACAAAATGTCTTTCGTCCTGTAGGCGTCCTGGAGAATATTTCTGTTCGTCCTAAACAC